>VDFB02353493.1:206715760-206841974 GCA_007258455.2 Sequoia sempervirens
TCTCATCAGATAATGAATAATTACAAGCATAATGGTACAAATTTTACAACATTTTTAGAAAATATTATTCAAAATGAATGAAACTAGCATTTGCAAACCTACTATCCCAAACAGCAGTCCACAATTGAACTGGTAATGTTTCACCATCCTTATTAAATTCAGAAATTCTCATCTTCAGAGGCCATAGTCCCAACTCTTGTCCAAAATAGAGTACTAGATGCATCAACAATGAATAATGCATGAGATGAAAGGTAGAAGATCCAACTTTGATAGCCATCAATCCTGAATCAAGCCCCTTAAAAATGTATGAGGCATAGTCAAATGGCCTAGAATTGTGATACTGGATATCTGTTGTGATAATCATTGGCACAATTGACATATATTTTGGGGCATCCATTCCCAATACCTGACAGACTGAGAAGTAGGTGTATTTCATATAGGGTTCAAACAAGTCCACATGATAAGGGGGCCCCTCACTATCCTGCAAATGAACTAGTTTGCTGCCCTGTTTAACCCTGTGAATTGGCAGCCTCCAACCCTTATAAATTGTATCCATTCTCAAGAATTCTTTCTTCAATTCCTCATATATGATCTCCTCATTGTAGAACCCTTCCAATTTGAAAACCTCACCTATTGCCTCCTTTGAAAAATGTATCTGTGGCTTTCCAGATGGGTCACATATAGCTTTGTGTTTCAGGTCATAATGATCAGCTAGCAATTTTACTAATTCTGCATTCACAAATACATTAGGGCACACCAGTTTTCCTACATTAAGCTTCCATGGAGTGCAAACTGGTTCAAAATAGTTTCTTCTATGATAATGGAATTTGATCAATTCATATCCTCTTATTTGAGTCCAAACGTCTCCAATAAACTTGTATTTATCATCTAGTTTGTCAAGTTTTGCTCTAAGTTGTGTAGATCTTTTGGCTTTAGGCCCAGAGCCAGGCAATTGGTCAATGAGGTCCTAATTAAATCTTCTTTCTATGCCCTCATGTTCCTGTTCATTTTTCTATTTCTTCCCCTTTTTTTGACTACTCTCACCAAGTTTTCTACTTTTAAGTTTTCTAGAGCTAGGGGGACTCCATTCTTCAAAATTATAGAATTTAAAGTTTGGAAAGCTAAGATACAATCACTTACAGTATACTGCTCGAGCTCCTCACGCTAAAAGATGTTCTGGTTCTTCATTCGCACTATTGACTGCTCTGCTATCAATTCAACACTAATGTGTTTGATTGAATTTTCCCTGTTACATCTCATCGTGTCATTAATGTGTCAGCTGAAGCATGAATGAAAACTTATTTGAAACATACATTATCGCATCAAAAGTCTTGTTGGTGAGAAATTTTCAAATTTGGGGCGATATCTTTTTTCCAACGTTCATCAAACCTTTCACTAAGACATCCTATGGTCTCATTGACATTTGGAATCACACCGATGACTATCACTTTTGTTTTGCATATTACTATGACAATTCTAAGTCGGGGAGATGTTTCATAGACTTGATTGTGTCTTACTGAGATGCACCATGTAGTAACTTTCTGGTCTCTAAGACATAATCACACTTTCGCCAATGAAACCACACCTCGGCGTGACTTTGGAAACTTGAAAAGACTCATACCGATATCAATTGTCTTATCGAACCCTTTTCTCCAATATGTTCCATTCGGTGAGACTCTCCCCGAAGTATTTCATCGGTGTAACTTTCACATTCAGGGAAACTCACACTAATGACCCCTTCTCTCACCAATGCATATCTCTATTGGTGTGACTTTTGAGTCACCTAGACTACGTGACTTCCTCCCAATAGCCCTCTGATGGAATCCCTTTGCACCTAATTAGCAAGACCCGATGCTTTTGGTAAGACATCATTCTGATAATCTTTTGTTTGGCCGATACATCACTTCATGCGCTAGTCGGTGAGACATGTATGGGTTCATTATGACTCATTGCAATAACAACTCTCTTGCTAATATGACATTTCTATCACTGAAACAATAGATGTGTCCTACCGATAGTCTGCAACAAGTATACATTTAGTGAAAAAATATCATATGTCGGGGAGACCTTCACTCTGTCATGCCGATATGGGAAATATAATGAAATATCAAGGACTAGATGGATTCAAATGGAATATATGACAAAATATGAGCAAGACGTTATGAGGAGGGAATTTAATGCTTATGAAGAGGACTTATTTTCAAAACTCATGAATGAAATTGACTGTAAAATCTTCAAAATTTCACAGTTCTAATAGTGGCTCCATTTGGGGATGAATGATTGTGAGATCATTGCAAGGATCCATATTTCTAGGTGAGGAAACCAAACTCAAGGTGATGGATTACGTGAGCAAGATGGAATGAATGGAAATGAATATGACCCTATACTACTGTACATGGAAAAATATTTTGAAAGAAGGAAAATCAAGATTGTCCATGTACTGGCAAGTTCTGTTCCTTTTATTTCCTAGACTAATGTGCATGGAAGATAGAATTTTGAGAGTATTGTTAAGCATTTTCCATGCACTGGAAACCCTTGATCCTCTGTATTGCTCAAGAGAAAAAAATGTTTCAAAAATTGCCCATGCACAGGCAACTCCTGCTCTTCACCAACCATATTTTGTAGATAATATGAATCTTCACCTCTTTTTCCAACAACCACAAAAGGTCCTAGCCACAAAGCCTCAAACTTTCAATGCTTTCCCTTCTCTTGAAACCTTGCGTTCCACATTAGTACCAAATCATTTTCCTCAAATTTTCTATCTTTTTCCTTTTTATCAAATAGATACTTCATCTATGTCTATAACTTTATATTTTGGTTTTGAGCTATTCTCCTGATCTGATCAAGTTCATCTAGTTGCTCCATTCTCTCCTCCATAGGTTCTGGAATATCCAAATCTTCTTGAAGGATAAATTCATACACTGGTAACAAATTTTGTAAAGGCATCCTGGCTTGTGTTCCATACACCAATTCAAATGGGGATTTTCCAATTGCCTTTTTTACAGTAATCCTATCAGCCCACACAGCCAATTTTAATTTTGAATCCCAAGCCTTTTTGTTCTGAGCTAACATCCTCCTTATAATCTTCAGAAGACTTTTATTGCTAGACTTTGCCTAACCATTAGCTTATGGATGGTAAGGGGCTACATAAGAAATGGTAATGCCATATGTGCTACAAAAGTTTTTGAATTCATCTGATCTGAAACACATCCCATTGTCTGTGATCAACCTTAGTGGTGTACCAAATCTGGTAATGATGTTATCCATTAAGAAATTTGTTACAACCTTACTTGTAGCTTGTTTAGTTGGGACTGCTTCTACCCATTTGGTAAAATAATTAGTGGTCACCTATATTCATTTATTTCCTCCACTCGATTTTTCTTGTATCTCTCCAATGAAATCAATTCCCCATTGATGAAAAGAGGCATCAACCTGCAAGGGTCAAAGTGGCAAAGCTCCCTGATACTTCAATTTTCCAAAGAATTTTTGGTAGGCCTCACATTTTCTTACATATGTAAAAGAGTCATTAAAAACCTTTGGCCAGTAATAACTTGCCCTAAGAATTTTATGCATAGTTGTCTTTGTTGAGTAATGTCCTCCACAAACCCCTTCATGCATTTCACTTAAGACATGCCTGGCTTGTGATTCATCTAGACATAACAATAGTATACCATCCCTATTCTTCCAAAATAGATCTCCATCCATGAAGACATACTTAGATGCCTGCAACTTCAGAGTTCTTTTCTAGCTGTCACTCAATTCCTTTGGACACTTCATATATTTGTGATAATGCATTATGTCTACATACCAAGGAGTATGCTCAATGCTCGTAATTGCAGTCTCTTCTTCTGCATTGCAAATTTGATTTGCTTCAATATTCGCTTCTACCATCAACCTAGCCAAGCCTTGACCTCTCACCAGTTTAGTAATTTGTATCTCCATGTCAAACTCTTGGATTTTGTTAATCTATCTGCATCTTTTTCCTATTACTTCAGACTGTGTCAGAATGTCTTTGATAACTGCATGAGGGACATAAGCAACCACCTTTGCTCCAACAAGATATGGCCTGAAAGCTTTTATAGCTTTCACTAATGCAAATGCCTATTTTTCCATTATATCATAATTTAATTCAGACCCCTGTAATGACTTACTGAAGAAAGACACAGGCTGTTCATAACCATTCTCATTCTTCTGTAACATAACAATAGCAATAGTGTGCATTGAGGTGAATGAAAATATCTGAAAAGGCTTTGCAAAATCTGGAGATTTAAGGACAGGAGCTTCCTTGATGGCTTGTTTGATGGATACAAAAGCTTCCAAGGCTTCTGCAGTCCATTCTACCTTTTTTCCTTTCTTCAACATTTTTGATATGGGTTTAATGATCTCATCAAAGTTAGAAACAAATCTCCTAACAAAATTAATCTATCCAAAGAATGACTATATAGCCTTAACAGTTTTAGGGACATGAATTTTATCAATGGCCTCAACCCTTTCAGGATCTATCCTAATCCCTTCTTTTGAGACAATATGTCCCAGGAGTTTACCCTCTGCGACTGCAAAATGACATTTCTTAGGGTTCAAGCTAATACCATATTCTAGGGCTTTTATAAATACCTTTTCCAGATGTTGAACATGATCTTCAACCTTTTTTGAATAAGTAGTCAGGTCATCCTGATACACCACCATGATAGCATTGATCAAATTTGCAAATGCCACATCCATAGCTCTTTGGAAGGTTTCTCTTGCATTGGTGGGACCAAATGGCATTCTCAGATAAACATATGTCCCCCAAGGAGTTGTAAATGCCATCTTATATTGCTCAAATTCTCTGACCTTGACCTGGTTATATCCTAAAAACCCATCCATCATAGACAACAGTTCGCACCCTGTTACCTTATGCAATATAGCCTCCATATTGGGTAGAGGATAATTATCTTTGAGGGATGCCATGTTTAGATTTTTGAAATCTACACATAGCCTAATATCTCCATTTTTATTTCTCACAGGGACCAAGTTTGAGACTCACGTTGAATGCTTGATTGGTTTAATGATCCCCCCATCTCTGAGCTTTGCCAATTCTTCCTACATTTTAGGCTCCAATGTTGGATTTATGGGTCTTTCCTTGTGTCTGAATGGCTTTGCCTCTGGCTTCAATGGTATTTCATGCTGAAACAAATCTTCTCTGTATGCTTTTAGATCTTTATAAGACCAAGCAAAGACATGCTTATACTTTCTCAGCAACTTAATCAGCATTCTTCTAATTGTAGGGCTTATTTTCTTCCCTATGTATACATTTCTTGGCGCCATTTCAGTTCCCAAGTTAATCTCTTCAATATCCTCCCTCTTGACTGGTGCTTGCTTCATGAGGGACCGATCACTTCCATCATACACCCTCTCTAATGCCACTAAGCCTTTAGGAAGCTTATTTTTTTTAAGTTGTAAGATCTCCTTCCCAAATATTATTTTCTTAACATCCACTTCTTCAACAAAGGCATTGAAATCAATTTCTTGGGCTTCATATTGATCTATACAGTGGATGAATTTCAAAAGGTCAGTATCATCATTAAAGACCTGCCAACTATATATGTTATCAAGCACTACAGGCCTTGTCTTGAACTCAATTTGTGATGCTCCAGCCAATGTAATGTCATCTCTTTTCAGCACCACATTTGCTAGAAAGTCTGCCATTATGTTCTTTAACCTATCAATCCACCTAATTGAGAAGGCATCGAACAACTCAATTGTGTCCCATACAACATTCTTGTATTGTTTCAGTCTTTTATGTTTTTCTACATATTTGGACTTAACCTATGAAACAACCAACTCAGAATCCCCTAGAACAGCCAGCAACTTGATTTTATGTTTCACAGCTATGTTTAGACCTATCAATAAAGCTTCATATTCTGCCACATTGTTTGTACATTCAAATGTTAACATAAATGAATACTTAAATGTAACACCTTCAGGTGAAACAAATACTATCCCTACTCCATTACCTTCTTGGCTACATGCTCCATCAAAGTACATTCTCCATACACCATTGCAATTTTGTGCCACATGTTTTTCAATTGGGTTTGTATTGACTAATTCTGGTTGGGCCAGCTCTATCTTAAAACTTCCAAGATCAGCATCACAAAAACAATTGATTTGATCTTGTGGTACACAGTCAACCACCTGGTTCATCCTTGGCTCTTTGTACAACTTCACTTCCTGACCATTCACTAGAATTGTTGCATAGGACATATCAAACTGGACATTTTCACCAACCGCTGCTATCCACTATCTTGATAGAAGCATCCCAAACTGAGGAGGGGTGTCAATTACTATTATATCAATGTTATAGGCCACCTGAGGATAAGCAGCAAGCTTGACTTCAACATCCTTCATTATACCCACCACAAGAACAAGTCGGTTATCCATTACATAGCACTTCCCTCCAGTAATATCCACCCACATACCAAGTTGTTTCATTACTCCTATTGGCATAATATTTATGGCAACACCAGAGTCTATCATGCAGTTCCTCAACAATTTGTTATTTATTAGTAATGTAGTGAAAAAGGATCAACTGGTGGGGGATTTAATACCGCACTATTAAGGCACACTTTTGGGATATTTACCTTTTCTTGCTTATTTTTAGTGGCCATCTTATTTTCAAAATTTACATGTTTTTCATTTCCATTTGTTATCAATTGATCTACACTGTCCCTATATTCCTTAATTTTCATCATCTCTAGTAGTGGCACAAACATTTTTACCTGAGATAAAGCCTAAGTGAAGTCAAAAGAAGAACCCTCAGCCCTAATCATTTTCTTTTGTTCTAATGTTTCCCCTTTGTTATCTTCTTTTTCCTTTTTACTTGGCTGATCAGTCTTTTGTATTTCTTTGTGTAATTCCTTTACTTCCTCCTTTTGGATAGGCTTTTGTTTGCTTTTATCATGTTGTTTGTTTTTTGTTTTCTTCGTAACTCCTTCTGTCACCTTTTTTATCCTTCATAAATATTTCCCTAGGGACACCTTCCTTCTCATTTATTGTCATGTTTCTCAACCAGTACTTACTCTTTGTTTCTTCAACTACAACAATGGTTATCTCTCTCTATCTCTTCTTCAGTGAGTTTCCTCATACTACCTTTAGTAGGCATCTCATCGGATGTGGTTCTACATAATCATCCTCAGAGTCAGAAAGAATTGCTGGTCAGCCATGTGGACATTGTACCTTTGATTTGAAACATCGTATCTCATAGCCTTCCTCCTCTGAAGATGAGTACCTCTCTTCAACACAGTGAAAATTATTTGAAGTCAAATACAACTGTGTGATCTTCTTCACCATTTCCCATCAACATTCCTTCTTGCATTCTTTGGGCTACAACACAATAATCTGGGGAATGTGGATTATCACAAATCTCACAAAAATAATTGTTATTCACCATATATGCTTCCCTTCTTCCTTAATGGATCAAGAGTCTCTTTGTTTCTAGGCCTTTCTGTTATAGGTTTTCCATCTTTCCAGTTTGTTTATAGGGCATGTCATGCAACCTAGGCCTTTCATTTCTGTATGTGTTTTCCTGTTTGTATTGATAATTATTGGTTTGTTGAGGAGCCCTAGGGTTTCTCTTTTATTGATTATCCCAACAGCCTTCCTGTTGTTTTCAATTGTTAATGCTATCTTCTGGGTTCAGCTAAGTCTCTTGGGAATCTATTTCTCAGTTCATACCCTGCTTTAGGATCAAACACATTCAAATAAACACTCAATTTGGAGGAAATGAAGCTATGTGTAAGAAATTTGGTGAAGAGATGCAAAAAGAGTTTGAAATGTCAATGTTTGGGGAGATGACTTTATTCCTTGGGTTACAAATCAATCAAACAGATAAAGGGAATTAATTTCACAATCAAAGTATGTTAAATACATGTTGAAGAAGTTTGGAATGGATGAATATTATGTCAAATAGATGTTGAAGAAGTTTGGAATGGATGAATCCAAACTGGTATGCACTCCTATGGTGACTATTTATAAATTTAGAAAAGATGATGATTCACCTAAGGTTGATCAGAGAAAATATAGATCTATGATTGGTGTCTTGCTATATCTAACTTCTACTAGACTATATATCATGCATACAATTTATCTTGTGGCTAGATTTCAAGAATAACCTAAGGAAACACATGTTGCAACTATGAAGAGGATATTCAGATATTTAAGAGGCACTTTAGATTATGGCTTGTGGTATCCTAAGGCTAATGATTTTGCTGAAATAATGGATGTTGAATCATCCAATGAAGTTATGCACACTTTAAAGGATCTTTTCCAAGAAGAAATTTTCCCACACAGAAAGTGTTGCAACTAAGGGCATGCAAATGGAGATTATCTGATTGATATCTAGAATATGATTACAAATGTACACATGCCCTGATTATATAGGCATGAGTGTTATATAGGATGAAATATGATGTTTCCATGTGTCTTGATCTAAAAACATGTGACAACATGTAAACCCTAACTAACTACCTAGGGAATGATAAACTGATAGAGATAAGTTCTAGAAAAGATGACTCATCTTCTAGAAGGAATCTTCTCTCCTACACGTATGGAAAGGGTAATGACCCCATTATTAATGATTTTCTAATAATGCTACCTTGGACTTAATTAATTAAATGAAAGACTTTAGTTAAACTTATGCTAGTGTAATAAATAATTAATTACACTAACAAATTTCACATTAAGTGCTTATACAGATACAAATTGGGCTAGTTGTGTTGATGACAGGAAAAGTACAAGTGGTGGTGCATTCTTACTTGGATGTAGATTGGTTCATGGTTTAGTAAGAAGAAAGATTTAGTTTCTTTATCCATTGTAGAGGTTGAGTATATTGCTATAGTATCATGTTGTAGACAAGTTTTGTGGATGAGATAGACATTCAAGGATATCAGAGTTGTATATGATGAGCTTATATCTATCTTTTGTGATAATGCATATGCAATTAACATTTTAAATAATCCAATGACGCATTCAAGGAAAAAACATATATAAATTATGTATTACTTTCTAAGAGAGAAGGTTATGGAGAATGAAGTGAAACTTGAGTCATCCTACAAAGGATTAGATTGTTGATATATTTACTAAGGCTCTTCCTAAGGATACTTTTGAGTATCTTCAGGATAATTTGGGAGTTATATCCTCTCATTGTTTTAACTAGATGCATATGGAGATACATCAATCTAGTGGATCCATGGATCTATTTCTTTTCTAGACTGATGTTGGTGGCTACCTCCCAAGGGAGTAGGTAGTGTTGTGTGTTGTCATTGTTGCAGAGTCACTGAGTTGATCGGGTATAATCCCAAGGGGGAGTATTTAGAGCAATTATTTTGGTTCTATGTCAAAGGGGGGGTGATCCCACAATATTTGTTTATAATTTTTGGCCAAACTAGACATTGAACTGAATTTTTTTAACTAAATCTTCACTATCAGGCACCTATAGCAACTAAACCATGAGGAATTTAAAGATGATGCAAACTAGTGATTGTATTTAATAGTAAACATCAATTTTAAAGAGTGATGTCACTAGATAACACATAACCTTTTTTCTGTGAAGGATAAAATTCTATTTTTTTCAAATTTAAATTCATAGCTATGATATCTAGCACATGGAATTGGTTTCATAGAATTTCATTGAATATTTTTTTCTTAATTTAGTTTCAAATTCAAACCTTTTACAATTTAGAAATGATTCACTGGCTAAAGCATAACTTTTTTTGTATGTATCAAAATTCTTTTTTTTTTGTTGGATCAAGGACATCAATATCTAGTGCACTAATATTTTTCAATATTTTTTTGATAATTTGCTATTTTTCCACATGTGCAGAATAAAGAACTTGATTTTTAGTGAAAAACCTATGTTAAATGAAAATAAAAAATAAAATATATAATAAAACAAAAACATATTAAAATTATATTCAATGGATAGCTCATTTCAAGGGCTACCATCATCTAGTTGGGTCTATGAAGTCTCCTCCATTTTCATCCTCAACCCAAGCTTTGAACGGTAAAATTTTGCAAAATTTTTGTGCACGAGGGGGATAAGGGGGAAAAATGGGGGTTCGCTCAAACCCCCCTTTGAGAAAACCCCCCTTAACCTTTTGAATGAATGGGGGTTCAAGTGAACCTCCCCTTTTTACAAAATTTCATTTTGTTTTTTATTCTAGGAAATGTGAAAAATGAGGGACCCAACATTTAATAGGGTTTGCTCGAAGGGGGCTTTGAGTGAACCCTTATTGGGTTTGTTTAGACCCTATGTCTGTTTAAAATCCCCAAAACCCAAAATTTTCTTCATGGGGGCATCTTTTACAATTTTTCTTCCTCAATAGAATTGTAAACCAGTTTTGTGAGATCACCTAGGGAGAATAATGCAGTTTTTTTAATCCTTTTCCATTGATGTCAAAGGGGGAGAGAGAGAGAGAGGGAATCATGTGAAAAAAAACAAGGTATTAGGAGAGAGTTGTGTATGGTTCAAAAAAAGAGAAAAAGTGTTGTCTTTGATGGTTTTTCAAATCATGTGTTGCCATCACTGACAAAGGGGAGATTGTTACAAGTATGAAGGTGTTTCCATTTATATCAATAGGAAGTCTACTTACTAATGTTTTCATTGATGTCAACTATGTGTTAAGGAAGTTTTTGCATAATGAAGATGTTGAGGATATTGAGAAAATTGTGAAAAATAGGAAAATAGGTTGTTGTAGGTTATGCATGTGTACTTGATATATTGAGGAAGTGTTGTGAGTACATGGAGCTATTTTTTTGTTGTCGAATTTGAAGATGAGTTGGAGTGAAGTAATGAGTTGAGATGATGTCTCTGGTACTTGGTTTCCAAGTGCTTTTGAGAAAAAATGATAAATAGATAAAACCATGTTGTGAAAGTGTTTAAAATGTGCTTTGGATTGTGCTCCATGTTTCTTTTGTGTTGATGTTATGACTATGTGGATCTGATATTTTTTTCAAGGTTGCTATAGGTTGCTATATTTATAATTTTGATTTTTAGATCATTATTCAAAAGAAGTTGTGTTCACCACCATGTGAACTAGTTTTGTAGTGTTGTATAGAGGTATCAGGGAGAAATGTATTTGCTCCAGATTTCTCCACAGTTGCTTTTCAAGACTTGTGGTTTTGAAGGATACTTAATGGTGTTGTTCTCTTGTTTGTGTCAAAAGGATTTTTGGTTAGGTGTATCAAAAGTTTTAGATTGTTTTAAGGAAGCTTGTACTTAATGTTTAATGTGTTTTCATAGGTAACAACTGACCTAGTGTCTACACTACATTAAAAAATGTTCAAGTATCAATGGAAGCATAACCTAATATGTAAGATTTAATTTGGGTCTTATTCAAGTATTTTTTTGGTCCTCTTTTATTCCTATCCATTGTGGGAATGTTTAAGTGCATACCTAATTTTAATTTGTAAATATAATAGATAGATTACTGACCTTGGAGAAGGTGTTTGAGGTTGAGGTTGATACAAATAAGAGTGGTGGTGTTGTGAATTGCAAGAAAGAATGAGGAGATAAGCAAGATAGATGTGAGATCAATGTAATTGGTGAGTGTGATGTGCATGTGAGAAGAGTAGTGTGAATTTCAAAGTGTTGTACTTTTGAATGTAGTGAGGTGAAGGTGTCCACAATCTATTATACAAGGATGTAGAAGTGTTGGAGAAATTGTGGTGGATTCTCTGTTGCATTGAGAAGTTTCTCTCTTTGTAACATTTCTCTTCTATCTACTTGTATTCTTTCTATGGAAGTGAGCCCTAGCTGTGAGTATTTTGGGATAGCACGTGTCCATTCTAGCGATGAGTCCTTGTATCCATTTTGTAATTACTTATATTTTGAGCTAATCCTCACCATGGTTTTTCCCTCATTGGGTTTTCCATGTAAATTTGGTGTTCTCTTGTGTATGGTTTTCTTAATTTAGTTTTTGTTATCTACATTTCATGATTAATCACATTAACAGAATAAGGGTTTGTTGATGGGTTTTTTTTGCACCTTCTCAACACAGGCAACACACAAGTGCACTACCTCACTTGAAAGGTAGAAATATGCAAACAAGTTCCAGATCACTACCCCAAGGTCTCTTGGGTGTCAGGTCATGACTTGCTTGGAATATATCAGTTGGTTGATGTGTTTTGCTGGTAACCACAGGGTCAACCTTTATGGTTTACAAATCATGGGAAATTGGGTCTACAAATGAAGTTTCAAAGTGTTGGAAGTGAATGAATAGTAGCTATCCACTCAGAATAGCAAGTTGAAACCTATCATGTTCATCAAATTTAACATTATGGTGATGCTTGAGATCCTACTCTAACCAAGTACTAAAAGAAAAAGGAAAAGGAGGAAGGGTTTAGAAAATTGTTCTAAATCTAAGCTATGAATGAATAGTGGTAATGGAGGCTGCTACAGTAGACAAACTTCCTAAACTAAGTTTTTCTTGACCAAGAGAAGCCTACAACTACATAAAACTAGTGTAATCTTCTAAGGACTGTAGATTCTCAAATTGTACATGCACTTCATGAACATACAATTGAACTAGGCTGGAGCAATGAAATGAGGTAGCCTAGGCTAACTTTGCACAACAACTTGTCATCAACAAGTGCTAAAAATATGGGCTAGAAATTCATCAAATACCATAACAGCAAAACCATTATCATAGCCATTCAAGAAACTACAACTAAATCTAACATGGAAGTTGAACCATGCATGCATAATGAACAAACTCAAAAGAAACATCCATAAAATCATGCAATGATTCTCTTTATTACTGCAAAATTCCCTTTACACTAGTTCTCCAACCATTTACAAATGAAGGGCAAGCCCCTATTTATAGTTTTCCAAAGCCCAAATGAATGGATAGGATTAATTCACAATGTGTGGCACAGATTCAATACAAGTTAGGGTTTCACCTACCCCCAATATTTCTCAATTTAAAATAGGCTATTTTGTCCTCTTCCCTATTTTGTATTTTAGCCTATTTTGTCATATAGTGACCTTGGCACTATAGCAATTTTTTCCTTTAATGGCTTCCATCCTTTCTATAGCTAAAAATGGTAAAGGCTACCCTTTGTTTGATGTGTTTACAATATTCTTTCAGCTAATAAAATCAATCTTCTTGCAAATTTATGTTACTGAAAAGCAGATATGTTGCTCTTAATTCTGGTGGACAACTCCTACTAATCATCATCATTTGATGGAAAAAAATATCTCCCTCTTGTTCCTTTAAAGGTCACCCTTTGTAGTCTTGTCACTGACTTCCTTGACATAGGCCTCCTAATGCCAGCTTTGTTGATGAGTTCTAGGAGGAGAGGAAAGCATAAAATGAATGGTGATAGGAGAAATGCGATTTTTCCTTGTTCATCTTTCTCAATGGACCTCCCCAATGAACATGTGGCACGTTTCATAAATATTGTATACATGAAGTAAAGTAAGTGCTTTCATACACAAATCAAGGAAAATGTAAGTCAAATATTGCAAACTCTTTGTTAGATCCATGCATCATCAAAAGATCATAATATTCATATTTGGAGCTCATTTGGATCACAAATATAAATGTGGGTTTAGGGATGTGGGTGCTATAGGGAAGAAGGACAATGAACAAAAAATGACAAATGGATGATGGATGACGGACAACCTTTTGTAGGGTCAACAGATGATAGATGATAGATGGCAGATGGTGGCCCGTAAGGAAGTTATTGTGGATGGCAATAAAGGGATGGCAACCCGTAAGGAAGTTCCTATGGACAACGATGGAGGGACGATGACTAGCGAGGAAGTTCACATAGATGGTGATGAGGGGATGATGAACTGCAAGAAATTTCCCATGAATGGTGATGGAGGCATAGACGGTGGATGAATAACAAACAGTGAACAAACCATGAATGGCAGATGGACGACAGATGACAAATGACAAATGAATGGTGGATGACGAACGGTGGATGGTGGGAAACAACCAATGGGTGGACAACAGATGGATAGAGGATGGTGGATGGCAGGTAATGGGTGGATGAATAATGGATGGTAGACAGACACTGGATGGTGGATGGAAAGTGGATGATGGATGGAAGATGGCAAAGAAAAGTGGATGGAAAATAGACAGTGGACAACAGCTAGCTGGCGATGGGTGCATGACGGATGATGGATGGACGGTGGTCCATAAGGAAGTTCCCATAGATGATAACAGAGCGATGGTGGCTTGCAAGGAAGTTCCCATGGATGACAATGGAGGGATGGTGGCCCACAAGGAAGTTACTGTGGATAGAAACAAAGGGATGGTAGCCTACAAGGAAGTTCTCATAGATGGCAATGAAAGGATGATGATCCGCAAGGAAGTTCCCATAGATGGCAATGAAGGGATGGTGGCCCGTAAGGAAGTTCCCGTAAATGGTAATGGAAGGATGGTGGCTCACAAGGATGTTCCCATGAATAGCAATGGAGGGACGACAACCCGTAGGGAAGTTCTTGCAAACGACAATGGAGGGACAACAACCCACAGGGAAGTTCCCTCAGATGGCAATGGAGGGAT
This sequence comes from Sequoia sempervirens, assembly GCA_007258455.2. Classification (NCBI taxonomy): domain Eukaryota; kingdom Viridiplantae; phylum Streptophyta; class Pinopsida; order Cupressales; family Cupressaceae; genus Sequoia; species Sequoia sempervirens. The sequence continues at coordinate 206,730,313 of VDFB02353493.1, forward strand.
GGTGGCCCACAAGGAAGTTCCCGTAGATGGCGACAAAGGGATGGTGGTTCACAAGGAAGTTCTCATAGATGGAAATGGAGGGATAGTGGCCCGAAAGGAAGTTCCCATAGAAGGAAACAAAAGGATGACAACTTGCAAGGAAGTTCTCATGGATGGCGATGAAGGAACGACAACCTGCATAGTCACAAAACTTAGTAAATTTGAGATTTTTCAATTTTAGCACATGGGAAAAGGGGTAGAAAGAGTGGCAAGATATATTTCCTTAAGATTCAACTCATTTTGAAAAATGCAAAAAATTGGAATGTGGGAGCCTAAGGGTTTGCCTCCCTCTTGAAAATGGAAATGAGCACATGACGACCCACACACGACCTGTAAGGGATTTTTTGCAATGTATAAACACATGGAAAATTTTATGCAAACTCCCTTAGGCATGTGAATACATTCATTTGATGGTCCCTAGATGATGAAAACTTGAATTTTGCACCCTTTTTAGAAATGTGGAGATTTGGAAGGGGGAAGCTGGAGGGTCTGTCATCCTTTTGAAAATGGAAATGAGCACACAACGGCCCGCAAACGGTAGCCTACAAGGAATTTCCTATGAAAGGTGATGGAGGGATGGTGGCCCACAAGGAATTTCTTATGGACAAAAATGGAGGGACGACGACCCACAAGGAAGTTCCCATGGATGGCGACAGAGGGATGACGACCTGCAATGAAATTTTCACAACTTCACAAAAACTTAACAAAACCTTGGTAGTTCACTTAGGAATCATAAAAAAATCCCAAATCCATAGGAAAATTGTCCCCAAAGTCAAAAAATGAAGGAAAAAGTGAAGCAAGCGAGCAAGGACCAAGTCAGTAGGAGCAAGGAAAAAGGGGAAAAAGGGGTGGACGACTTTGTTTCTCTTCTCAAATTTGAATGGCCCAAGATAAAATGAATGGTAGGGAGCAGTGTTTATATGTAAATTTCCATTTATGGCATGCATTGATTTATTGGCATGGTGAACCTAGGTTAGGTGAGATGTGGGAACCCATGCCTATTTGGATGCTTGGTCAAGGCTCAAACGAAGAAACTAAGTGTGGATCCCACCATGCGGGCGGAAGTTGGGAATTAGTTGGTACTCAACAATGAAACATGAGCAACAAACTACATGAGGCGACCTATAGTTGTACATCAAAGAGGATTCAAGGATGACGAGGCAATGGGTGAAGGGAAACCTATAGGGGAATTTCTACGAAAGCAAAAGACTTAGTGAAAATTAGGTGGATGAATTTGGTCAAGGGGAATTTGATCATTCTAAGGCATGTGACCCATTTGGAATCTAGAACAAGGGCATGAAAAGTGAGGTGAGAGAAAAAATGACCCAACAGGAGCAGGAATGAGCCATCAAGAGTGAAAAAGAGGGGGTCCTTTCCTATAGCGGGGCATGTGTGCAAAACATGCACAACAAATGGTGACTCGCTGGGGAAATACTCCAAAGAATTTTGATGAAAAAATAGAATTACAAACCCAAAATCTATGGTTCTGATCTTCATGCTAGGGAAAACAAACCAGATGCTTGACCAAAGGATGAAAACCACTAGTTGACCCAACCTTCAGTATGCTAAAAATCCAAGTGTGTGCAGTTGCATTAATTCCCATCCTTAAGCTACTGCAAGAACCTAAACTCCATTAAGTGAATCTACATGATTGATTCTAACTCCAAAACATCTGAGACATTGCTTCACTTCCAATTAGGCATCCATAGCCCCGATGAGGTTGTCATCGTGATTCTCTCAAACATTGCTCTACTGCCAACCAGGCATCCATAGCCCCAGTAGAGTTGCTTGAATACCCCTAAAAAGTTAAATTTCTTTCTTTTAATTTTCAATGTCTTACTTGTATTTCTTTTGTTTCATTTCTTTTGATTTTTCTCTTTTCAAATCCTTTCATTTCAACCCATGAGGAATGAAGATCTCACTTAGGACTGAGAATCAAGTGGCGTTGAAGCATAATTTTAGATTTTTCACTTAACTAGACTTCACCTAGGACATACAACGGCCTCATGATTCTTAAAGATGTGAGAAATGTAATATTTTAGAATACATCAGGACCAAATTAAACCAATGACTCATCCTCTTCAAATCAAACATCTAGGTCACTTGACATTAACAGAAGACCCTCATCATCAACTCTGAAAAATTGATTAAAGTTTATCAAAGAAATACATAGAACAACTCCTAGGAAATAAGAAGTGGTTGTTTTTCATACAAACATGTCCAAATAAAAGTAGAGGGACCCTGAGAAAAGTAGCCGCAAAGTGGAAGCAAGCAGAAAGCAAATGAAAAGCAAACAAAAAGCAAACACCTAAACTAACCAAAGTGAGAAAGGAAAAGAAAACAAGCTACAACAAACCAACTAACCCAAAAAAATAAGGAAAGAAAGGTATATACATAAGACCTACATTACCCAAAATGAACTATGTACAAAGATATTTATAAAGAACGATGTTTAAGAAAGGAAAACTGACATTCACGCCCATTGGATTTTGTAATGTACAGATAAGAAGTAGGGAAATTTTTATAGTTCTAAGCCATGCAGATTTGTCTTTATACTCAGATAAAGAAGTTTATTATTGCAAGATTCAAATTCAATCACATATTCAAGAAAAATCAGCGATTGAGGTAATTCACCAAATCCATGGTTGATACATAAACACATTTGTCTCCCCTCATAGCCACAATCTAAATGATAAATGTAGTTGTAAGTATTTAAAGGAGTAAGGAAAGATAGAACCTAGATATTACCATGTAGAGGTGGTAGCGTGTGATAGTTGAGAGTGAGCACTGCATCATTGATCATCATGTTCGCAGCCTCAGGTGGTGGCATAGGATTTTGCAGCATTTTTGATCTTGGCCTTGCATAAGGCTAGGAGAATGAGGCGAAAAGCACCTCTTCCAAGCCACTAGTGGCACCCATAGCCTCTATCAGCTATTCTTCAAAGAGGTACACTTCATTTCATTGATCTTCTGCAATCTCAATGTCTACTTGGTTGTTTCCCTCAATGGGAAACACGTTGTCCCAACTCCTTTCCCTGGTGATGATCTTAATTTTATAATGTTTAATGTCATAGGAACATGACATGGATGAATATATCAAATTTTAGCTCTCCAAATGTGAAAGAGGATCAACAATGGTCAAGGTGGCAGATTCCTAGTAGCATCTTGTAGCTAGCCAAGTATGCCATACTTGTTGGTAGCCATCAAAACACCCCCTCCTTTGTATTCTTCTCTTTGTAGTTCATATATCTCACCATGACATTCACCCATTTCCTCTTGTTCACTATCGATGTAGATGGAGGAGTTCCTCTCCCAATCTGGGAGCTCTAATGCTTAGCCATTTGGAGGTTCAGGTAGTATGTCTTTATCAACACCATCTTCTATAATGTACTCTTCCTTAGTGTCACTATGCCTTTGTGGCACAATTCCAAGTGGGAAGAAAGTAGCAAGGGACATTGGCCCATTGAGGGGATTGATATATTATGAGTGGTCCACCTCCAAAAGCCCTCCATAAACCCTATCATCCATTGCATAAAAATGCTCTACTATGGGGAAAGACTCTTGATGTATGATGGACACTCTCCCTATTTGATCCACTTCATCATTCAGAAGCTTGGGACTATGCTGCTATCCTCCTATTATTGTCCAAACACCTTCATGAAGACTACTTTCAGCAAAGTCATCACTTGGCTCTAGCTCTTAGTCCTATAGTTCAATCCTTCAAGCAACTATAGGAAGAAATGCACTTGGATGCCCCACTTGGTCTTTAACTTGCTTGATGGCCTCTTGGCAGAGTTCACACATGAATTCAAAATGCGCTAAATCATGGAGCCTACACCATCCCAGAAAAAATAACACTTCCAATTCCGCTTGGTGTCTTAGCTTTGACCAATCCCTAGTGAGTCTTGACACAAGCTCATTGTGACTTTCCACCATTGGATCTTCATCATCAGTTGGGAAGGAAGTTTGATGGTAGAAAGTCATGGCATGTGGTTGTTCCCATTCCTCCAAATCCTCATTTTTAGATGCTTGATCATTGTCATTCATGAAGGATAGGTCTTCTAATCTTATTTCACTTATTCTTTCATTATCATTTTATGTTGTACCAAGGCTTTCAACCACTTCTCTCTATTCTTTAGCATCTATATTGGTTGTTCCAACATATGTTATTGCAAAATTTGTTAATTCATCTTCAACTACCAATGGTTCCTCTTCTTGAGTGGAAGGCTACCCTTTATCGTTGAAGGAGAGCCTTTCTACTTACATTCCAACTAAATTTTCATCAAATATTTTTGTTTTCCCAAGGAAATTAGCTCCTTCCTTTCAATTTTTAGCCTTAGTGTCTATTGTCCAAGCAATTACTTGTGTCAAATTCCTTGGTTCAACCTGAATGTTTTGTCCTCCAGATGTTGAAAAATCTCCCACCTCATGGGATAACTTCTCCTTATTAAGAGTTGGTTGTTCTGACTTGTTCAAACAACCCTTGAATTGAATGATTATGTTCACACACGATGAACAAGTGAACTCTAAGTGGGGTGCATTATGAAATTTGCACCAACTATACATTAGTACCTCCTCCAATTTTGGACCATCCTTGTTGTTCAAGTGTTCTTGAATCAACGCTTTTAACGCCTTAGCTGCCATGTTAGAAAATTCCTCTTTTGGATCTAGTAGAACCAAGGGCTGATATATTTCCCAAAATGGAATTTCTCCTTGCAAGACTTTCAATTCTATCCAAGAATGTTAGACATCCTAGTTTGTTATATCTACAAGTTTAATAGATCCTACACTCATCTTCCAATGAAAATTTATGGAATAGTCTCCTCAATCTCCTATTTAAATCAACATGTAGTTGAGTAATGTTGATTTGCAAATGTTGTTCCATATCATCTCAACTCTTGTTTTCCTTCAAAAATTTATGATTCAAAACTCCAACATATAGAGAGATATCCCTATCTTAGATTTTTACTTGAAGGTTCTTTTTAACTCCTAATTTTTAACTTTGCAACCTCAAGTTTAGCCATTTCCTCCTAGCGCTAGTTCTGTTGATGGGTGTTTTTGCATCTTCTCAACACAGGCAATACACAAGTGTACTACCTCACTTGAAAGGCATAAATTTGTAAACAAGTTCTAGATCACTACCCCAAGGTCTCTTGGGTGTTAGGTCATGACTTGCTTGGAATATCTTAGTTGGTTGATGTGTTTTTCTTGTAACCACAGGGTCAACCTTTATGGTTTACAAAGCATGGGAAGTTGGGTCCGCAAATGGAGTTTCAAAGCATTGGAAGTGAATGAATAATAGTTTTCCACTTAGAAAAACAAGCTAAAACCTATCATGTTCATCAAATTTAACATTATGGTGATACTTCAGATCCTACTCTAACCAAGTACTAAAAGAAAAAGGCAAAAGAGGAAGGGTTGAGAAAACTATTCTAAATCTAAGCTATGAATGGATAGTGGCAATGGAGGCTGCTACAATAGAAAATCTTCCTAAACTATGTTTTGCTTGACCAAGAGAAGCCTACAGCTACACAACACTAGTACAATCCCCTAAGAACTATAGATTTTCATATTGTACATGAAATTCATGAACATACAATTGAACTAAGTTGTAGTAATGAAATGACGAAGCGGGTATGTGCAGGATCATCATGGAAAAATCATGCCTTTAAGTGGTAAAAAATTCAGAAAAATTAGAGTTAGGAAACTTGATGTAAAAATTTGAATAAGTTATCTATATTATTTCAAAAACATGTAAGAATAGAATCTATAGCAAATTGAATGTAGTTTCTAAACTACTAGGTTTATTTAAAAAAAAAAAACTATTTGGTGAAGATTTGAAATTTTAGGAAAAAAATAAGTAGGTGTCTGTCTGACCACCCTAACCACAATAAAATGATAATATTTTCTTATAACATTTTATATATAAGTAGATGAATCATATCTAAATGTGATGCATATTTTTTTAATTTTTTTTCTAAGTATATAATTAATTATGAATTTTTTATTACAACTTTAAAAATATATAAAAGCTCGCATGTCTAACCACCTTAACTTGGTCAAGACTTCATAAAATTCAATTTTATTTTTAATCCTATAGTATGCAAAGCATAGAATGTGACAAATTCTTCAAATCCAAAAAATGTGATACCATTCGAATGCTATAGATGTTTTTCAATCCACCTATCAATAAGGACTTTAGTCGTAATTCAAATAGAAAATAAATAATAATTATTTATTAAATTCAAAGTAAGAAATAATTTATATTGATGGAAAGATGAGACTCTCCTTTAAAAACCCTTTTTTTTTAATCAATTTTGGGTTAAAAAAAGTCATCAAACACATACTTTACACATACCCATCACATGGCCACTTTTTGGCCCATCATGATCTTGTACATAGCCAAGCTTGCCCAAACTAACTTTGCACAACAACTTGTTATGAAAAAGTGCCAAAAGTATGGGCTAGAAATTCATCAAATACCATAACAACAAACATCATTATCACAACCATTCAAGAAACTACAACTAAATCTAACATGGAAGCTAAACCATGCATGTATAATGAAAAAACTCAAAAGAAACATCCATAAAATCATGCAATGCTTCTCTCTATTGCTGCAAAATTCCATTTATATTAGTTCTCCATCCATTTACAAATGAGGGGCAAGCCCCTATTTATAGTTTTCCAAAGCCAAAATGAATGGCTAGGATTAATTCACAATGTGTGGCATAGATTCAATACAAGTTAGGTTTTCACCTACCCCCAATATTTCTCAATTTAAAATAGGCTATTTTTTCCTCTTCCCTATTTTGTCTTTTAGTCTATTTTGTCATCTTGTGACCTTGGCATTGTAGTAGTTTTGTATTTTAGTGGCTGCCATCCCTATTGTAGATAAAATTGCTAAAGGCTGCCCTTTGATGTCTTCACAGCATTCTTTCAGCCAATCAAATGATTTTTCTTGCATATTTATGTTAGTGAAAAACAAACATGTTGCTCCAGATTTTGGTGGATAGCTCCTGATGATCATTATCATTCGATGGAAAATAAAATAGCTTCCTCTTGTTCCTTTGAAGGTCACCCTTTGCAGTCTTGTCACTAAATTCCTTGACATAGGCCTTCTTCTAATGCCAACTTTGTTGATGGGTGCTAGGAGGAGAGGTGAACATAAAATGAATGGTGATAGGAGCAATGTTCTTTTTCCTTGTTCAATTTTCTCAATGGGCCTCCCCGATAGACCCATAGTAAGTTCCATAAATCTTGGATACATGAAGTGTAGTAATTGCTTTGATACAAAAATCAAGGTAGCATCATCAAAAGATCATAATATTCATATATGGAGCTCATTTGGATCACAAATATAAATGTGGGTTACGGGGTGTAGGGGCCATATGAAAAAAGGACAATGGATAATGGATGACAGACATACAACAAACAACATATAGCCTTCTGCAGGGGTAGATTCATGGATGACGGATGGTGCATGGCAGATGGTGGCCCACAAGGAAGTTCATGTGAACAATGACAAAGGGATGGAGACCCACAAGGAAGTTCCTATAGATGACAATGGAGGGACGATGACCCACAAGGAAGTTCTTGTAGACGACGACTGAGGGATGATGACTGACGATGGAGGGATGACGACTTGCAAGGAAGTTCCCATGGACAATGATGGAGGGACAAAAATTAGATGAATAGAAGATGACAAATGGAAAAGGAACAAGAGACGGATGATGAAAAGTGAATGACAAATAGTGGGTGATGGGCGGACGATGGACAAACAACGAATGGAAAATGACGGGTGATGGGTGGACAAACAATGTATTATGGATAGACAGTAAATGTTGGATGAATGATAGATAGTGAGCAATGGGTGGATGGTGGACAACGAATAGAGGGCGATGGGAAGATGACGAATGACAGACAGATGGTGGCCTGCAAGGCAGTTCCCGTGGACGATAATGGAGGGATGGTGGCCCACAAGGAAGTTCTCATGGACGAAAATGGAGGGACGACAACACGCAAGGAAGTTCCCACAAATGACAATGAAGGGATGACAACCCATAAGGAGGTTCCTACAGATGGAAATGGGGGGACGGTGACCTGCAAGGAAGTTCCTACGGATGGAAACTCACAAGGAAGTTCCCATAGATGAAAATGGAGGGATGACAACCCATAAGGAAGTTCCCGTAGATTACAATGGAGGAATGATGACCCACAAGGAAGTTCCTATGGATGGTAACATAGTGACAACAACCCATAAGGAATTTCTTGTGGATGGAAACAGAGTGAGGATGACCCACAAGGAAGTTCTCATGGATGACAACTTGAAAGGAAGTTCCCACAAATGACAATAGAGGGATGACAACTTGCAAGGAAATTCCCATGGACTATGATGGAGGAACGACAACCCACATATAAATTACCACAACCTCACAAAACATAGTAAATTTGAGATTTTTCAATTTTAGCACAAGGGAAAAGGGGTAGAAAGAGTGCCAATACATATTTCCATAAGATTTGAGTCATTTTGAAAAATGAAAAAAATTGGAATATGGGAGCTAAAGGGTGCACCGCCCTTTTGAAAATGGAAATCAGCACATGACAGACCACAAAGGAGTTTTTGCAATTTCTAAAAACATGGAAAATTTGATGCAAACCCCTTTAGGCATGTGAAGACATTCATTTGATGGTCCCTAGATGATGAAAACTTGAAAATTTCACCCTTTTTCAAAATGTGGAGATTTGGAAGGAGGAAGCCGAAGGGTCTATTGCCCTTTTGAAAATGACAATGAGCACAAGATGGTCTACACATGGTAGCCTACAAGGGAGTTCTCATGAATAGTGACAGAGGGATGGCAACCCAGAAGGAAGTTCCCATGGATGACGGCGAAGGGACCATGACTTGCAATGAATTTTTTGCAACTTCACAAAACTTAAGAAAACCTTGGACATTCACTTAGGCATCACAAAAACATCCCAATTTGATAGGAAAATTTTCCCCAAAGTCAAAAAATGAAGCAAAAAGTGAAGCAAGTGAGCAGGGACCAAGTCAGCAGGAGCAAGTAAAAAGAAGAAAAAGGAGGGGAGGACTTTGTTTCTCTTCTCAAATTTGAATGCCCTGGGTTACAAAGAAGGGTAGGGAGTAGGGTTTATATGCCAATTTCCATTTATGGAATGTATTGATTTATTGGTATGGTGAACCTAGGTTAGGTGAGATGAAAGAACCCACACTCATTTGGATGCTTGGTCAAGGCTTAGATAGAGAAAATAAGTGTGGATCTCCCATGCAGGCAGAAGTTGGGCATCAGTTGCTACTCAGTGGTGAAACATGAGCAGTGACCGGCATGAGGTGACCTATAGTTGTGGGTCTGCGAGGCTTGGAGGATGCTAGGGCAATGGGCGAAGGGAAACCCATAGGGGCATTTCCATGAATGCAAAAGACTATTGAAAATAAGGTGGGTGAATCTAGTCAAGGGGAATTTGATCATTCTAAGGCATGTGACCCACTTGGACTCTAGAAAAGGGGCATGCAAAGCGAGGTGAGAGAAAAAATGACCCAATAGGAGTAGGAACGAGCCATTGAGAGTGAAAAAAGGGTCCCTGCCTATAGCAGGGTGTGTGTGCAAAACATGCACAACAAATGGCCACTCGCTTAGAAAATTCTCCAAAGCATTTCAATGAAAAACTGGAATCACAAACCCAAAATCTCTAGTTCCAATCTTCATGCTAGGGAAAACAAACTAGACACTCGACCAAAGGATCAAAACCACTAGTTGACCCAACCTTCAGTATGCTGAAAGTCCAAGTGTGTGTAGTTGTATTAATTCCAATCCTTAAGCCACTGCAAGAACCTAAGCTCCATCAAGTTAAGATACATGATTGATTCTAACTCCAAAAGCATCTGGGACATTGCCTCATTTCTAGTTAGGCATCCATAGCCCCGATGAAGTTTTCATTGTGATTCTCCCGAACATTGCTCTACTACCAGCCAGGTGCCCATAGCCCTCGTAGATTTGCTTAGATCTCCTTGAAAAGTTGAATTTCTTTCTTTTAATTTTCAATGTCTTACTTTTCTTTCTTTTCTTTTGTTTTTTCTCTTTTCAATTCCTTTTGCTTCAACCCACGAGAAATGAAGATTGCACTCAGGGCTGAGAATCATAGTGGTGCTGAAGCAGAATTTTATATTTTTCACTTAACCTTGGACTTCGCATAGAACCTACAATGACGTCAAGATTATTAAAGATATGAGAGATGTAAGATTTTAGAATACATCAAGACGATTAAACCAATGACTCATCCTCTTCGAATCAAATATCTAGGTCACTTGACACTAATAGAAGACTCTCACCATCCACTTTGAAAAATTGATTAAAGTTTATCAAAGAAATACATAGAACAACCCCCAGGCAATAATAGGTGGTTTTTGTGCATATGAATGTGCCCAACTAAAAGTAGAGGGACCCCGAGAAAACAGCAACAAAGCGGAAGCAAGTGGAAAGAAAATGAAAAGCAAATGAAAATCAAACACCTAAACTAACCAAAGTGAGAAAGAAAAAGAAAACAACAAGGAGACTACTCTAAAGAAAACAACCTACAACAAACAAACTAACCCAACAAAAGAAAGAAAGCAAGATATATAAATAAGACCTACACTACCAAAAATTAACTATGTACAACAATATTTACAAAGAACGATGTTCAAGAAAGGAAAACTGACATTCACACCCATTGGATTTCATAATGCACACAAAAGAAGTAGGGAAATCGTTATAGTTTAAAGCCAAATTTATCTTTATACTCAAAAAATGAAGTTTATTATTGCAACATTCAAATTCAATCACATATTCAAGAAAAATCAACAAGTGAGGTAATTCACTAAACCCATGGTTTATCCATAAACACGTTTATCTCCCCTCATTCCCATAATCAAAATGACAAATGCAGCTGTAAATATTCATAGGAGTAAGGAAACATAGAACCTAGATATCATCAGGAAGAGGTGGCAATGTATGATAGTTGAGAGCGAGCACTGCATCATTGATTGCCATGTTGGTAGCCTTAGGTGGTGGCATAGGATTGTGCAACATTTCTTATCTTGAGCCAGCATAAGGTTGGGAGAATGAGGCAACAGGCACCTCTTCCAAGACACTAGTGGCACCTGCAACCTCTATCAGATGTTCTTTGAGTTACACTTCATCTCGTTGATCTTCTACAATCTCGGTGTCTACTTGGTTGCTACCCTCAATGGGTAGCACATTGTCCCAACTCTTTTCCCTGGTGTTGATCTTAATTTTATAATGTTGAATATCATAAGAACATGACATGGATGAATATATCCTATTGCAAATCTCTAAATGTGAAAGAGGATCAACAATGTTCAAGGCTGCATGACTCCTAGTTGCATCTTGTAGTTGGCCAGGTTCACCATACTAGTTGGAAGCCATCAAAATACCCCCTTCTTTGTCTTCATCTCTTTGTAGTTCATATATCTCACCATGACATTCACCTGTTTCCTCTTGTTCACTATTGTTGTAGATAGAGAAGGGGTTCCTCTCCCAATCCAGGAGCTCTAATGCTTCACCATTCAAAGGTTCAAGTAGTATGTCTTCATCAGCACCATCTTCTATAATGTACTCTTCCTCGGTGTTGCTATGCCTTTGTGGAACAATTCCAAGTGGGAAGAAAGTTGTAAGGGAAATTGGCCCATCAAGGGGATCAATATATGATAGGTGGTCCACCTCCAAAAGCACTCCATAAATCCTATCATCCATTGTATACAAATGCTCTACTATAGGGAAAGACTCTTGATGTCTAATGGAAAGTCTCCCTATTTGATCCACTTCATCATTCGAAAGCTCAGGACTGTGCCAATTTCTTTCTTCTATTACTATCCCAACACCTTCATGAAGACTACTTTTAGCCAAGTCATCACTTGGCTCTAGCTCTCAGTCCTCTAGTTCAGTCCTTGAAGCAACTATAGGAAGCAATGCACTTGGATTCCCCACTTGGTCTTTAACTTTCTTGATGGCCTCTTGGCATAGTTCACAGATGAACTTAGAATGCACTAAATCATGGAGTCTGCACCATCCCAACAACAATTCCACTTCCAATTCCACTTGGTGTCTTAGCTCTGACCAATCCCTAGTGAATCTTGACACAAGCTCATTGTATTTTTCCACCATTGGGTCTTCATCATCAATTGGGAAGGAAGTTTGATGGTAGATAGCCATGGCATGTGGTTGTTCCCATTCCTCCAAATCCTCATTTTTCAGATGCTTGATCACTATCATTCATGAAGGAGAGGTCTTCTAATCTTATTTCACTTATGCTTTCATCATCATTTTCCACTGCCCCAAGGCTTTCAACTGCTTCTTCTCTTTGTTCTTCAACATCTATATTGGTTGTCCCAACATATGTTGCTACAAACTTTGTTAATTCATCTTTAGTTGCCAATGGTTCCTTGTCTTCAGTGGAAGGCTTCCCTTTATTAATGAAGGAGAGCCTTTCTACTTTTGTTCCAACTAAATTTTCATCAAAGCTTTTTGTTGTCCCAAGGAAATCAGCTCCTTCCTTTCAATTTTCAGCCTCAATGTCTATTGTCCCAACACTTATTTCTGTCAAATTCCTTGGTTCAACCTAAATGTGTTGTGCTCCAGATGTTGATAACTCTCCCACCTCATGGGATGACTTCTCCATATTGAGAGTTGGTTGTTTTGACTTGTTCAAACAACCCTTGACTAGAATTACGATGTTCGCACATGATGAACAAGTGAACTCTAAGTGGGGTGCATTATGAAATCCACACCAAATAGACATTAGTACCTCCTCCAATTTTGGCCCATACTTGTTGTTCAAGTGTTCTTGAATAAACTCTTTGAATGCCTTGGCTACCATGTGAGCAAATTTTCTTTTGGATCTAGCAGAACCAAGGGTTGATATATTTCCCAAAAGGGTATTTCTCCTTGCAAGACTCTTTCAATTCTATCCAAGAATGTCAGGCATCCTAGTTTGTTGTGTCTGTGAGTGCAATGGATCCTACACTCATCTACCAATGCAAATTTCTGCAATGGTCTCCTCAATCTCCTATTTAAATTTGCATGTAGCTGAGTAATGTTGATTTTCAAATCTTGTTCCATATCAGCTCAACTCTTGTTTTCCTTCAAAATTTTTCTAATTCAAAACTCCAGCATATAAAGAGATCTCCCTATTTCAAATTTTTACTTGAAGGTTCTTTTCAACTCCCAATTTTCAGCTTTGTAGCCTCAAGTTTAGCCATTCCTTCCTTCTAGTGCCAGTTCTGTTGATGGGTGTTTTTGCATCTTCTCAACATAGGAAGTGCACAAGTGTACTACCTCACTTGAAAGGTAGAAATCTTCAAAAAAGCTCCAGATACTACCCCAAGGTCTCTTGGGTGTCAAGTCATGACTTTCTTGGAATATCTCAATTGGTTGATGTGTTTTGCTAGTAACCACAGGGTCAACCTTTATGGTTTACAAAGCATGGGAAGTTGGGTCCACAAATGGAGTTTCAAAGTGCTGGAAGTGAATGAACAATAGCTTTCCACTTAGAAAAACAAGTTGAAACCTATCATGTTCATTAAATTTAACATTATGGTGATGCTTGAGATCCTACTCTAACCAAGTACTAAAAAAAAATCATAAAAGAGGAAGGCTTGAGAAAGTTGTTCTAAATATAAGCTATGAATGAACAGTGGAAATGTAGGCTACTATAGTAGAAAAACTTCCTAAACTAAGTTTTGTTTGACCAAGAGAAGCCTACAACTACACAAAACCAATGCTATGTCCTAAGGACTACAAATTTTTAGATTGTACAAGCACTTCATGAACATACAATTGAACTAAGTTGTAGCAATGAAATGAGAAAGTGGGTATGTGCAGGATCATCATGGAAAAAAAAAACCCTTAAGTGGCAAAAAATTTAGAAAAATCAAAGTTAGGAAACTTGACATAATTTTTTTAATAATTTATCTATATTATTTTAAAAAAATGTAAGAATAGAATCTGTAGCAAATTGAATGTAGTTTCTAACTACTAGGTTTATTTAAAAAAAGTATATGTATTTGCTGAAGATTTGAAATTTCAATGTAGTAGTACTTAAATTTCAAGGACAAAATAAGTAGGTGTCTATTTGACCACCCTAACCACAATAAAATGATAATATTTTTTTATAAGATTTTAGATATAAGCAGAGGACTCATATCCAAATGTGATGCATATTTTTTTGTAATTTTTTTCCCAAGTAAATAATTAATTATGAAGTTTTTATTACAACTTTTAAAAAATATAAAAACTCGTATGTCTAACCACCTTAACTTGGTCAAAACTTCATGATTTTTTTTTTTGTTTAATCCTTTAGTATGTGAAGCATATAATGTGGCGCATGCTTCACATTCAAAAAATGTTATACTGTTGAAATCTATAGATGTTTTTTAGTCGGCCTATCAATCAGGACTTTAGCCATAATTCAAATATAAAATTAATAATAATTATTTATTACATTCAAAGTAAAACATAATTTATATTGGTGGAAAGATAATAATCTCCTTTAGAAACCCTTTACGTTTCATCAATTTTGGGTAAAAAAAAGTCGTCAACCACATACCCTACACATACCCATCATATCACCACTTTTTGGCCCATCAATATCCTACACATACCCAAGCCCAGGCTAACTTTGTAGAACAAATTGTCATCAACAAGTGCCAAAAGTATGGGCTATAAATTCATCAAATACCATAACATCAAACACCATTATCACAACCATTCAAGAAACTACAACGAAATCTAACATGGAAGTTGAACCATGCATGCATAATGAACAAAATCAAAAGAAACATCCATAAAATCATGCAATGCTTCTCTCTATTGCTGTAAAATTCCCTTTACACCAGTTATCCAACCATTTACAAATGAGGCACAAGCCCCTATTTATAGTTTTCCAAAGCCCAAATGAATGGATAGGATTAATTCACAACAAAAGTATGGGATATAAATTCATCAAATACCATAATATCAACACCATTATCACAACCATTCAAGAAACTACAATGAAATCTAACATGGAAGTTGAACCATGCATGCATAATGAACAAACTCAAAAGAAACATCCATAAAATCATGCAATGCTTCTCTCTATTACTATAAAATTCCCTTTACACTAGTTATCCAACCATTTAAAAATGAGGGGCAAGCCCTTATTTATAGTTTTCCAAAGACCAAATGAATGGCTAGGATTAATTCACGATGTGTGGCTCAGATTCAATACAAGTTAGGGTTTCACCTACCCCCAATATTTCTCAATTTAAAATAGGCTATTTTTTCATCTTCCCTATTTTGTCTTTTAGCCTATTTTGTCATCTAGTGACCTTGGCACTCTAGAAGTTTTGTCTTTTAGTGGCTGACATCCTTGTTGTAGCTAAAACTGCTAAAGGCTGCCCTTTGATGTGTTCTCAACATTCTTTTAGCCAATCAAATGAATCTTTTTGCATATTTATGTTATTGAAAAGAAAACATGTTCAAGATTCTAGTGGATAGCTCTTGATGATCATCATCATTCAATGGAAAATAAAATAGCTCCCTCTTGTTCCTTTGAAGGTCACCTTTTGCAGTCTTGTCACTAACTTCCTGGACATAGGCCTCCTTCTAATGCCAAATTTGTTGATGGGTGCTAGGAGGAGAGGCGAGCATAAAATAAATGGTGATAGGAGCAATGTGCTTTTCCCTTATTCAACTTTCTCAATGGGCCTCCTTGATAGAACCATGGTAAGTTCCATAAATCCTGCATACACAAAGTGTAGTAAGTACTTTCATATGTAAATCAAGGAAAATGTTAGTCAAATACTACAAACTCTTTGTTAGATCCATCCATGCATCATCAAAAGATCATAATATTAATATTTGGAGCTCATTTGGATCACAAATATAAATGTAGGTTCAGACATGCGGGTAGCATAGGGAAGAAGGACAATAGACAATAGACGATAGATAGATGGTGGACAATGGACAAAATTTTGCAGGGGTAGACCCATGGAGGAGGGCCGACAGATGGTAGACGACTAAATGCAAGGAAGTTCCCGTAGATGACAATAGAGGGATCATGGCTTGCAAGGAAGTTCTTTCGGACACGGACGAAGGGACGACAACTCAGAAGAAAGTTCTTGCAGTTGGCGAGGAAGTTCTCATGGATGACCATAGAGGGATGATAACTCGCAAGGAAGTTCCTATGGACAAAGATGGAGGGATGGATGACAGATGGATAGAAAATGATAGACAAATAATGAATGACAGATGGTGAGCAATGAGTAGATGGAAGAATCACAGCGGGTGGCAGATGATGGGCGATGGGTGGATGAACAATGGGTAGCGAAAAAACATTAGATGGAAAATGGATGACAGACGATGGATGTCGGATGGTGGGCAATGTGTTGACAATGGACGGTGAATAGTAGGTGATGGGTGAATGAAGGATGATGGATGGATGGCAGCCCACAAGGAAGTTCCCATGGACAGAAATAGAGGGATGGAATCCTGTAAGGAAGTTCCTATTGATGGCAATGGAGGGACGACGACCCACAAGGAAGTTCCCATAGATGGCAATGGAGGAATGATGACCCGCAAGGAAGTTCTCACAGATGGCAACAGAGGGACAATGGCCCACAAGGAAGTTCCCATGGATGAAAATGGATGGATGGTGGCTCACAAGGAAGTTCCTACAAATTACAATAGAGGGATGGTGGCCTACAAGGAAGTTCCTATGGATGGCAACAAAGGGACGATGACCCACGAGGAAGTTCCAATGAACAACAATAGAGGGATGGCAACCCCCAAGGAAGTTACCATGGATCGTGATGGAGGGACAATGGCCTACAAGAAAGTTCCCGTGGAGAGCAACAGAGGGAAGAAAACCCACAAGGAAGTCCCCATAGACAACAACAGAGGGATGCCGACCCACATAGAAATTCCCGTAACCTCACAGAACTTAGTAAATTTGAGATTTTTCAATTTTAGCATGTGGGAAAAGGGGTAGAAAGAGTGCCAAGAAATATTTCCTTAAGATTTGACTAATTTTAGAAGATGTGGAAATTTGGAATGTGGGAACTGGAGGGTTTGCCAAAGTGAGGTGAGAGCAAAAATGACCCAATAGGAGCAGGAGCGAGCTGTTGAGAGTGAAAAAGAGGGGGTCCCTGCCTACAATGAGGCATGTGTGCAAAACATGCACAACAGGGTTTAGTGAATGCATGTGAATATAATTATTGTTTAGGGTTTTTTATGTTTTAATTTGCTACAATTGATGCATCCCCCTCTTTGTTGTCTTGTTCATTCAACACCACTAAGGTTGTTAATAACTTAAGTGCTATGTTATAAAAAGATTAAATAGGTCTAGAATTTTTGTGGGGCCTTGCAAAAATTTCATCATACAATCTTAGGTTAGGTACTACCTAAAACCTTAGGTCCAAAACCACTGAGAGACAAATATAAGTCTCAATGCTTATGGAATCAGTTTGTATGGTTGAGACTGTCCCTTGTGTTGAAAACACCTCTACTCCATGGTTGACCCCATCATTAAGGTAAACAAGGTACCCTTGGGTTTTAGCTCCACCAATCCTAATATTCCTAGAGGTAATCTTTGAGCCCATGTTGGTCTCAATGGTGGGGTTTCTGTTGGTGTGGGCGTTGGTGGCTCTGCTAGTTTTGGTGGAGGTTCCATTGGTCATGTTTCATCCTCTAACCCTATCTTGAATGTCTTGTTGTAGAACATGGGTTAGATGAAAAATAGTTAGTGAACCTATTTAGCTTTGCCTCACAACCTATCTTTCAACCTTTGTTTTGTAATAGTCCTCTATCTATTGCTATTCTAAACACTCCTATCCCTTAGAGGATGAGGATTCCAAAATTTAAAAAGCATGGTGGTTGTGGAGATCCTAAGATGCATGTTTTGACATTTACTACTATTTGCATCAATTGGTAAACTAGTTCCTGAGGAAGTTCTAAGATAACATCAGACTGAAGATTACCTTTTTGGATCTTTTCCAAGACAAAAAAGGGGACCAAAAAAAGGTAACTAATTTTATCACTCACTATCAAGCACTATTTTTGCAAATTTCTTATCCTTTACCA
The DNA here is from genome assembly GCA_007258455.2 of Sequoia sempervirens. Taxonomy (NCBI): domain Eukaryota; kingdom Viridiplantae; phylum Streptophyta; class Pinopsida; order Cupressales; family Cupressaceae; genus Sequoia; species Sequoia sempervirens. The sequence goes on from VDFB02353493.1 coordinate 206,748,492, forward strand.
GATTTAGATGTTCAAAAGTTATTCATCAAGAACTTACATAAACAGTAGAAAGAGAAGTTTTCCTTAATGAAGTATCCTTCCTTTGCACACTTATGTATTGTACTTTGTGAATACCAATAGATGGTTGCATAGTTTGAGGGTTCATCCTTGCACTACCATCTTGATACCCAACGTATAGTGTCAGTTTTTGGGAAAAATAAAGATATTGTAAATATGATCTATGCATCTAAGGACAAGGGCTTAGGGCACAATAGAAATTTCACAAAACTATTTGAGTTTTATACTGTTGTTTTAAAGAGGTTGTTAAAAGATAAAGTTCTGAAATTATCAGAACACTGACCTCTAGGTAAGTCGTATCCTGAGTGGTATGATGAGTACAAATTCTGTCAATTCCACCAAGTGCATGAACATGACACCAAGCAATACATGCACCTGTGTCATGAGATCTAATACCACATCGATGATGGGACTATCCATCTTGATGCAAAGAAAAAAATTTCTAATAAATTTATTGCTAAGGATAAAAGTGAGTTGCAAATTTATATTGATCCATTTCCCTCTCATTTTGTAAATTTAGTAACACAATCTTCTATGTCTTTTGTGTTAGTTCCATTTGAGTACATGAACATGGTTTTGTTCACATGTATCCCTCCTCTTGAAAATGCAAGTGCTACAATTGATATAACTTTCACCTCACATGATGAGCCTCTTAATGAAAAGCCACCCTTGTTATAAATTCCTACCTAGATTAATAGAAACATCATAACTAGCATCTTAGTTGATCCAGTGAGTTGGTTAATGTGGTAGTGAAGGAAACTCTATTTATAAAAAAAATATACAAGGAGAGATATGAAGAGTTAGAGACCACTCTCCATAGCCATGATGGACTCTCTATGGCACCTATGGGCATTATTTATTTATCTATCTTGGTAGGACCTGTTGTGTGTTCTCACAACACACCCAAAGATTGTAAGACTTAGGGACCCAAGTGGAAAATAATAACCCCTATGGCATGAGCTAGCAAGTTGAAAAGTTCACTAGAAGTGAAAAGTTAAGAGAAATTTTTATTAATCAAAGAGTGCTTCATAATGCAGGTGTTTTCGGGTACTAGATACCAGGAACTAGAAATGTTTAAAATGAAAAAGGTTGTGTGAATACTAAGTAGAGCGTTCTGGTTTGATATTTGGAGTCTGGTAAAAGGAAGTTCTGATAAAATCAAAGTCTGGGGAAAGCTCATGGGCAAAGCTGAATACTGGGAACTGGGAAATGATACAAATTGATTTTTTTTTTAAATCTTAAGGATATCTAATGATTCAGATAGTTTGGTAATCTAGTGTATGTAGAGAATAATTATGCAAGGATTTATGATATGCTAAAAAGTGTGTTATTTATGAGATATGTGTACTAACATTTGAATAATGGTTTTATTTACATGAGATGTTTATAAATGTTCTATTTTTCTTTTAAAAGGGATTTAATATGTGGAATTTGTGATTGCAGGAGATGCAAATTGTGATGCAAAATTCAAGTATGGATGGTCAAATAAATTCTATTTGTGAAAAAATCTGATGATGTTACTAGGTTCAATGATGCACTTTAAAATCTCATGCTGGAATAGAGTTTGTTACAAAGATGTTCCAGATATCAAAGTCCTAGGACGTTGGAGTTCAAGCATGTAGTAGAGAAGTGTACCTATTCTGAGAGTGGCTCATTCTTGGAATATTCAAATTGAGGAAGAACCTGAAGTGTAGGGGTGAAACTTCTACCCGATCACTTTGATTTTGTGGGAAGTTTCTAAATTTTGTTTGAGCGTATTTTTTGGTTCCAACAAGGAACCCTGATGATTAAAGATTAAAACCCGAAGAAATTCAATGTGTAATTGGAGTTGAATTTTGTTAATTTTGATTACAATTCTCCTATAATTCACTACATTCCACATGCCATGATGTGATTGGTCCCTTCGATTTCCTCTCATGTATTTTTCTTATCCTTTCTATGCCTTGTGTTCTAAAAAAGGCCAAAGGATCTTTCTTTTTAGTGAAGTTTAGAATTTGTGGATGTTGGAAGAGCTAAAAATTCTTTGACTTTTGTTCTTTTTTCCTATTTTCTAAATCATTATGGCATAAAAATTTGTATGCACGTAGACATTGATTATTATTAGAACCAATTGAATAGCTACCTATCTCATGAATCTTTTGTAGTTGGTTTTGTTAGTTCAGCTAAACAAGACTATATGCTGTGTTGTTTAAGGGTTTATACAAAACCTACTCAGTGTCCAAACTATAACCCCTCTCTTTAAAAGTTTGCACCATTTTATATGTAGCTGTGAAGGAATTTGGTGAAGTATAAAGCAATTTTCTCTATTTTAGTTGATTCTTTGGGGCATGCATGGAGAATAACTCAGAGAAAATTTTAATTTTTTGTATTTTTATGCTTTATTTTAGAATAGATTTCTAAATTCCTTGAAAATATTCTAAAAATAAAAATAAAAATAGATGGATGGAAATTTTGTTGAAAATATTTCATTTCCTATAAAATTCCTAAATGCTTAATAGTAAATCTACTTAAGTGATAGCAAAGAAACTGTTGATGTTCATGAAATATTATTTTCAAATCTTTCAATTTCATGATATTTGTTCTTAAGTTCCAATTTAAAACTTAGTATCTGATATATATGATTCTAAAGGACCACACCCCCTTTGAGATTAACAACAATATCACATTATACCCAAGAGAAAACCTAGGACAATCAAGACCTAATTATCAGAGACTTGGGATTGAATTGAAGCCAATATTTTCCTTGTTAAAGTAGAATCCCCTTTTAGTTTTCCTTCGTTATATATCTTTCAAGAAGGATAGGCTCTTTACAGTTTAACTATGAATAATTTATTCACCTTGTTGCTATGAGTAAAATCATTGTCAACATGAACTGGCACTAGAAGGAGGGCCATCTTTGAATTGGAGGGCATATATTTGAATTTTATATTAGTTCTAAGTTTTGGAAGGAATATTGTAAAGTGAAATTCAATGCAAGTTGCTTTTTCATCATGGAAATTGGTAAAATTTGGAAATGAATTAACCAAAGACTATATCCTTTGAGTTTATTTACTTTTGGTAAAGTCACCGAATGTAGGATTCATGATACAACTGATCATGGTGAGCTTGAATGTGATTTTTTTTTTAACTAGAGTAAGCTTGGCCATATGTAAAGTGATTTTGTTAACAAAAGAAGTTCTAACTACTAGAAGAAAAGAACCATTAGCGAGAAAGATGTTTAACCCTAGTGGAATTGGAAATGCTAAAAAAATTAATTGATACATCAAAACAGTTTGAAAAATGAAATTAATATTTAAAGAAAATCCTATCATTTTACAAGAAAATAGGCAAGAATGTCAAGGTTTAGAGACATCGCATCATAAATGAGGAAATAGTATTGATGCATCATCATTCTCCTTATACGTGGAAAACACAAATGAGGAAAAGAAGCAAGAAAATTGAGTGAGAAACATGTGTAATTTGTTCCAAGCTAAAAATTCACAAGTTAAAAAAGGAAATTTCCTTGATTTTATCCAAGATATAGAGTATCAAACTTTTACTTTTTCTCTCTCTAATAATAATATAAATTGTGATGCATCTTGGTCTAACAAAGTGCAAAGTGAAGGCAAGACCAAAGACATGAAGATTTTGAGAGGAGAAAGTCAAGAAATGGACATACTCGTTCATGGAAATGAACCAAGGCCAGAAGAAGGTATCTAGTATGGTTGCATCAGATGAAGTGTGTGGAATCAACCTTTAATGAGGTTATTTTCATACATATGAGCCAAATCATTAGTAAGTACACCTTTGAATTTATGAATATTAAACACAAAATATTTAGAATAATTCATTGTTATAGTAGAGTAATTGAATTTTTTCTAAATGAATTTAAGCATAAACCTGTTGTAATTTGTACCAAAACAACAATGGAAATAGTCATAGAAATTAAAATAAGTTGTTTTGTTAAGATTAATCACTTGTTAGATTAGAAATTTGGTTAGTTAGGGTTAGTTGAGTTTTTGTTTGTTTTTTTTCTTTCCTTTTGTTTCTTTTCTTTTTTCGTTTGGCCTCTGCATTAGCAAATTCTACTTAATTTATCTTATGCATGAGAGTAAATTCACACATTTGTAAAATTGAATTGTGAAATATAAAATGTTAAAACCATACATAGTAAAACAAGCTTTAAAATGTATTGAAATATATATATATATATATATATCATATATACATGAGATATCAAAATTCTTGCTTCAAAAAGGATGCAAAAAAAATCCAAAAAAAGTGAGCAAAGCTACAAGTAGAAGTAGCCATTCAGTCGATATGGGACACCTAATCTATCATGGCTAAATACCATACATAGTCAAGTTCCCTATGAACTTCAAAGTCGCAAATATGGAGGCTAATGAGGAAAGGCTAGTGTGGAACCACTTCCCTGTGTTCCAAGAACCGAGGAATATCATCCATGGAAGGGATTATGATGGTTGGGTGAGAAACAACTAAAATAGTATCCAAATTCTCTAAATACTCAGGCCTTACTATCAAATTGGTAGTCGAGTGAACATCTTCAACATGTAACCCAATATCCAGAAGCAATGCTACAAAATGAGAAGCCACATCAGAGTAAAAGTGAAAGTATTGGCTAGATTCAACATACTTTTCCCCAAGAACTAAGCGAAAATTTGGTACAGTGAAATTGGAATTCTAAATGAAGAAAACCTTTTCAAGCCTTTGTGGTGTGATACTTCCTAGGAAAACATTCTGGTGGTGAGAGCAACTTAAGAAAATTGGAGTATCCATGGCCTAGAAGCAAGAGAACAAACAAAGCAAAAATGCAGAACAAGAGAAGAAAGCTGAGAAAAGTGTGGAGAATTTGAGAAGAAAGATAGAATTTAAAAAAATTCATACGAAAGTTGCGGTACATAGTTTCCTTGAGTGAAGTCTTGGAAATCATAAGCAAGGTGGCAATCAAACAATTATCTACAAAGAAAAATGTTAAATCAAATTAATTATTTGCACATAGTTGGTGATAAATTACTTTAAATTTGAGTAGTACGAAGATTTTGAAATAAAATAGGTCATTTCATATTACTTTTTCGAGTTGTATTTATTATGGAGGTGCTTGTGTGTGGAGTAGAGATGAAAATGAAGATTGTAAGGTAGTACATGTCATCACCCAAGTAAGTTGAAAGGAATAATACATGTGAAATAAGGTGTACAAATTTAATGCAAAATAAAGTGATCATGCTTCAATGTAATCATGACATTTCTGATCCATTAATGAGGTGCAGTTTCATCAAATTGGGAGTGCTAGAAAAGTATTTAGCAGTTGCCATAAAATTTAATCGGAAGGGTGGTAACTAATGTTTCTAAATTTAGATTTAAATTTGGTGATTAAATTGTTCATTGCTAAATTTTAATTTATGCATATTTTTTAACACATAGCGAGTCGCAGTTAGTTAGGATTTGGCATAAAATAGTAAAATTTAGCTGGAAATAGACACCAACAGGCAATTATTAAATGAATTTTTGGGAAATGGTGAATTGATTAAGGGACTTTATTGAATGAAAAATCAAATGGTAACCTTCACTACCACTATAATTCCCAACCTAATAGCAGGCTTCAATTTCTACAAGTTGAAAAATGAGCTATCATTGAAATATAAAAAAAAAAAAGACCTATTATTACAATTGTTAACTATCCAAATTTGCACCCCTTCCAAGTTGTGGAAACTCAACAAATTTGGAGCAACATGGGACTACTTTCAGGCCGTGGGTATCCTATTATGAAAGTATACCTCCAGATTATGGGCTAGCTCCCCATTGGTGTCACCTAAAATATTGCTAAACTAGTGATTTCCTAAGGAAAGAGTAAGAGGGTAACATAAACTGAAATTAACTAAATTTTTTTAAAAGGTGATGCCTAAAAACTAACTAAGACCTACAAACAGCTTGCACATAGTTTTATCAATGACTTAGCTTATCTTAACACATCTCAAATATTTTCATATATCAATGCATAAGTGTTTTGTAAGAAGGCTTGGTTCTCTTAACATTTTTGAAGGAAAGGAAATATTTCACAACTAAAAAAGACTATTTGAACCACCACACAACTTACAACCTGTAGAAATATATGTTCATTCTGCCTAAAGGTGCTAAAGTGAGACAAACATGAAGGAGTTACCAAAACTCACAAGAACAATCATCAATCACCACACTGCACATAATGAGATAGCTTCAAAAAAGGTAAACACTAAATTTCATTAATAAAAATGGTGTTACATACTATTGTACATGTCTAATACCGAGTTACAATGTTTTCTCCTACTTGAAAAAACTCCAAGATAAGCTACAATTCTTGCAAAAAGAAAGAAATAACTCCTCAAAAACTTGAGCTTGAAGATACTTAAGCAATTTTTTGAAACAACTGCTCACACATGTCCTTCTAGAAACCCTAGTCAGATGTAGCATAAAGGCCAAAAAAGAACCTTCCAAAAATCCTCCAAAAAGCCATCCAAATGTAGAAAAGTCAATCCAAGACCCAACCATACCAAAAGCATGACAAAATTCCTCCAAAATGGTTTATCCCTCCAAAACAGTCAAAGATGATCCACACACTTTCCACATGTTGATCAACCACCATCAAACATGTCTCCAACTGCTTTGACCCATTCATTGAATAAATTTGAAAACAAAACACCTTTATTTTGCACTACATGCAACATTAATTAAAGTGGCTTATAATTGCATCACTTTAATCATGTGCTCACATTTTCAAAATCAATGCAAAAAAAAAGGCATTTGGCTTGATCCCTTGACTCATACCTCTGAAATGCATTTACATGTTACAACACTATTACTTTGCATTTAAAATAACACTTATAATTAAGTGATTTTTAAATCATCACTTAATTAAAATGTTCCAAATTTAAAATCAATGCAAAATAAAAACTAAGGCTCGGCCTATGTGGTAGATCACAATGCAAAAAGGCACAAGTCTTAAAAGACCCCTATTGCAAATAGCATGTATGAAAGGAAATAGGGCATATTAAGTTTCATGAGGGATGGAAATTTCATGGTTATTTGTTTACATTGCAAACATTTAAAATAAAAGGTAAAATGGGTATGTGTAGGATCATCATGGAAAAAACAGGCCCTTAAGTGACAAAAAATTCAGAAAAATCAAAGTTAGGGAACTTGACGTAAAAATTTGAATAAGTTATCTATATTATTTCAAAAATATGTAAGAATAGAATCAGGAGCAAATCGAATGTAGTTTCTAAACTACTCAAATTTTGTTTTAAAAAAGAAAAAATCTATTTGGTGAAAAATTTGAAATTTCAATGTAGTGGTACTTTTAAATTTCTGTGGAAAATAAGTAGTGTTTGTTTGACCAATTCTAACCACAATAAATGATAATATTTTTTTATAAGATTTTAGATATAAGTAGATGACTCCATACCCCGATGTGATGCATATTTTTTTAATTTTTTCCAATTAAATTAATTATGAATTTTTATTACAATTTTTAAAAAAATATAAAAACTCGTGATGTCTAACCACCTTAACTCTGGTCAAAACTTCATGAAATTCGATTTTTCCTTTTTTAATCCTATATTATGTGAAACATAGAATGTGACACATGTTTTGGATTCAAAAAATGTGATACCATTTGAAAGTTGTAGATGTTTTTCAATCAGCCTATCAATCAGGACTTTAGTCATAATTTGAATAGAAAATGAATAATAATTACTTATGAAATTCAAAGTAAAGCATAATTTATATCTATGGCAAGTTGAGAATCTCCTTTAAAAACCCTTTTCGTTTCATAAATTTTGGGTAAAAAAATAGTCATCAGCCACATACCCATCATATTGCCACTTTTTAGCCCATCATGATCCTGCACATACCCAAATACCTTTTACTTGGTCGGCATAAGCTTCAGGGTAAGAAACCATAAAAGACAGGACAATGCAAAAATTTCAAAAAAGCATTTCATTTTTACCATTGAAGCTTCTGGAGAAACTCTTGGGCCGACATAGGGTTTTCATGATGAGCTCTATAGATGGCTTCATGGCCCATTTTCTACATGATTTTTGGTGATTTCTTGAGGAAAAAATTGGGAAACAATGTAAATTCTTTTCTCTAACAAAAAATTAGCTTTTTCTCCATTCTTTTAGCCATTCGAGTTGCCAATGTCACAGCCATATACATTTTCTAATGCAAATCTATAACTTTGTTCTTTGTGGAATAGTTTCACTTGCATTCAACCGCCATGAGTTTTTTTTTATTTCTAAAACTAAATAGTGGTATTTCCTGATAGATTTCTTGTGCAAAATGAGCTCAGGTGAGCCTCTAGCCAACACATTTTTCTTTTCTCTTTGATTCTTGTAAAGAAAAAATGCTCAAACTCAAGCTCTCTCATACAACAAAATGGTGAAAAATGTTTGGTTTTTTCTCTGTATTAACTTATATTTTTGTTTTGAAAATCTAGAAGCACCATTTTGTTTCTTCTGTTCTTTCACAAATACCTCCATTTTTCTTGTTGTTTTCCAAACACGAGTATTTTTCATTTTCCAATGTTGCCATGTAATGGTGGCCAACAATGTCATACACACCTTTTATTTGATAAAACTATGCAAGATTGTAATATGAATGAGATTTCATGAGAGGTTGATAAGTTGAGAGAAGAGCTATCTCTGCCAACTATTACACAAGAAAATGCTACCATGCAAATAAGAAATGGTTGTAAAATGATTCAATGCCATTGCAAAGTACAAGTATGAGTCAAAGAATCCATGCATCTTTTCATTCCTTTATGAACACCACCTTTTCCTCCACTTGCAGATCTGTGTCTTGAACTCCTATAACCATTGGAGAATTTTAACACAAATCACTATATCTTGTATTTTGCTTGCACCATATTTTTGTCATTGTACTCATCTCATTCAAACTTTTCCCCTAGATCATCCTATGTTTTCCATGCCACTAGTACCAGTGTGCCACCATTGCGCTTCTCCTATGATTTATTGAAGTCTTTACATGTTTCACTGTGTTCAGTCCCTAAACATATGCACATTGACCTTGCCATTTAAGCCTTGATCTCACAGACGTCTCATCTATCATTTTGAGGTATATATTTCTTCAAATTTAAGACTAATATAACCATTGATCGGTCTTGAAAAAACCCCATGCCTTATCTTCTTCATTCAACATCTTCAAGTATAAAATAAATGGTTATTCACTAACCAATAACAGTGAGTCACTGTATCTTTGTGTTTTCCATTTGCTCTTGAACAACCCTTCATAAAATGCACCAGAAATATTCTTTATTTACATCATTTGCTGCCCCAATGCACTATGTTTCCCTCAAGGTTGTCATAATGGTTTGAATGTCCTCTTGGGATTTTGTTGTTTATCTCTATAATGACTCCATTACCATGAATGTCATACTAAAACATTTCCACATTCTTCACTCACAACTTAGTGTCATGGATCTTTTCATGGTTGTTATAATTGCATAGGAATGTGATTGTCTTTTTTGTGGCTGTCACCTCATGTAAATGGATATGACGCTCATTAATGTCTCGATCACTCTACCTAATGTATTTTCATCCTTTAGAAGATGATATTGCTAGTGACTATCCTTCACATTAGAAACAACAATTGTTCCATTCCAATAAATATCCAAAGAAAAGACACAAATTTCCATCCTTTTAATTCTAATTATCTTCATGTTTCTTGCATTGAGTCTTTCTCTCAATTTCATTTCTTTATAGGACTTCCATTTAAATATTTGCATAGGAAAATTTTGAATATGATGAATTTTCTTTATTTTCTTTGTCAATGCACAATCCTTTATAATGCATTCTCTGTCCTATTGAACTACTATCAGACATAGCTATTTTGCATCAAAGTGATTTGACAATGCCTACACTAGTAACTCTTTATTGTGTTCTCTCTACTCTCCTCAAGGACCATCCAACTCTATTGCCTCAAATGTGCCTCCATCCTCTTATCTCTCTTAATTTTTCCTTGTTTCTATCACTGTAAACTTGCCTTTTCTAACTCTCGACCTCCATGCTCTATTTATGAGACACCACTACCAACATTGGAAACTCCTTTGTTACTTCTTTACCTAAGCATGTTTCTTAGGTTGCAATTACACTTCATCTTCCCTTTTGCATTCACTATCCTCTAGTATTAATTCTCTGACCTTTCCTCAACATTATCATATAACTTATCCTATGACGTTATCACCTTGTACTTGCTCACTGTCATAATAAGGAATAACCCTTGACACATTTTTTCCACCCTTAAAATTTGCATAGAAATATTCTAACTCATGACTGTATAACCAATCTTTCTTGGTGAATGGGCATATGTGACCATGTGATAAAAGTTAGGTAGAGGAAAGGTAATCCCTATGCAAGCCTTTGAGTCCATAATAAGTATGTATTTCAAACCATGCTTTCACACTATGGGACTGATGTTCAATGTGCTGCTATTGAACTACCCTTAGATTTATCAAAGGGCTATACCGTTGTGTGTTCTTGTTGTCTTTTGATCTTCATACTCTTGTGCATTTTCTCCCTTGTGTCTTATACATTGTTCCTTCCTTGATGACTATTCTTTTGTCTTATATCCAAGACCACCGGGCCACATGAAAGAAGTGCATTTTCTATCTTTTGATGCATGAAAGATGACTGTTATTCTTCTTGGTCTCCAAAAAATCACTTGACAATGATGACTATTGTAATTTATTAGATCAGTCTTACATGGCCTTCAGGCTATCCCTGTTTACTCCTACAAAATTCTATGATGATCCCTCTTTTTGAGTTGTTTGAAGATTATCTCTCCAATGCAATGCTACTATTTATTGATGGATGCATAATTGAACTTGATGCATTTGTGCTTCAATGTTCATATAAATCATTTTTTTCTTTATTAAAATGGATCTAGGATCCACTTAAGAAGATTGAAATACATATCCAATAGAGTGCTACCCATTTTTATGATGATGGTAGCCTATTGTTTGATTCACTGTGAAAAGATGAAGAGTAACTTTCTTGATAATTCACATTGTTTGTTCCATATTTTGAATCTGATAATGAAATATGATAAAATGGTGCAATTCTATATGGATTTAATGCATCAAGAATATTTATATCATTGATTTGATCAAGTTGCTCAATTTCCTATCCCTCCTAAAAACATAAGAGGGAAGCATGTTGGAATCAACCCTTGTGGGAGCCACATTTTACTCCACATGCTATAATTAGCTAAATCAAAACAATTACAAAGACTTGTCATAAATCTGCACAAGGAACAAACAAGTTAGATAAACAAAGCATATCATAGGTGTGTTTGATTACTCTTTTCTTGTTTTCTTGGACACTTATGGTATGCTGTCTATTTTAATGCTTATGGATATCAGATTACATGTTTATGGATGCTTTGCACATATTTTGATCAGTGACCTTTCATTGCTCTAACAACACTCTTTTTTCAGATGCAGAAAACCTAGGAGCAGTGAGGAGAGCATCAAATGGAAGCGGGACAAGCAGGGAAGACTGGGATGATGTAGGACAAGGCCAACAAGATTCATCATTCTAGGAAATGATGGGTCCCTTTTCATTTTATGTGCATTTCTTTCTTTTATCTATAAGTGTATAGTATTTTCTTCATAAGAATTAAAATAATTAGTCCCTCGGCTTGTGAGGGGCATTATACACTTATGATCATTAGTAAAGATTACATTTGCAATACATGTTGGTTATCTTTCTTATTTGTATGTAATTGCAAAACTAGAATAATGCAATCTATTTTGATAATCTCCTTTATGTACATTAATGAAATTTAGCAGAAAATGATGTATCTTTTAATGTTTCAATGAAAACACAATAATAAGTTACCTGATTTAGCTAGAAGCAAAAATCAGGTTACAACAATATCTAAAAAAAAATAACTCTTTAGCCTATCCAAATAACTCTACTAGGGCTATAGAAGCCTAGTTGGCAATAGATCTATGTTTGGGGGGAATTATGAAGATAACCTAGTCGAGGCTATGGATGCTTGATTGGTAGCAAGGCTTTATCCCTAGTTGGATTTGGAAGATTACCATATTATGTAGTTCAATGTCAATGAGCTAATTCTTTTCACTAAATTCCAAAAAACTAGAATTAATTAGAGCACACACAGATGTTTTTGGTGGTGTTTTACTTTTTATGCTAGAATCTAGGTAAAGGTGAAAATTATTGTTTTAAAATATGTATAAATTATAATTTATGACAGGTGATTTAATTTTAAGTTTGGTTTAAATTTGGTTTTATTGGTTGCAATTTTTTGTGTGTTCCTACAACATGCCCCAAGATTGTAAGACTTGGGGACCCAAGTGGAAAATAATAACCCCTATGGCATGAGCTAGCAAGTTGAAAAGATCACTGGAAGTGAAAAGAGTAATTTTTATTAATCAAAGAGTACTTCATAATGCGAGTGTTTTTGGGCACCAAAAACATTTAAAAGGAAAAAAGTGGTGTGAATACTAAGTAGAGTGTTTTGGTCCAATATTTGGAGTCTAGTAAAATGAAGTTCTGGTAAAAAACAAGTCTGGGGAAAGTTCATGTGTAAAGCTAAATACTGGGTACCAAGAAACGATATGAATTGACTTTTTTTTTTAAATCTTAAGGCTACCTAATGATTCTGATAGTCCGATAATCCAGAATATGTAGAGAATAATTGTGAAAGGATTTATGATATGTGAGAAAGTGTGTTATTTATGAGATTTGTGTACTAGCATTTGAATAATGGTTTTATTTACATGAAATGTTTATAAGTGTTTTGTTTTTCTTTTAAAAGGGATTTAATATGTGGAATTTATGATTGCAGGAGATTTAGATTGCAATGAAAAATTTAGGTATGGACGGTTAAGAAAATTGTATTTGTGACCAAATTTGATGATGTCACTAGGTTCAATGATGCACTTTAAAAGTTCGTGTTGGAATAGAGTTTGTTGCAAAGATGTGCCAAATTCTAGAGTCTCAGGACATTGGAGTTCAAGCATGCAATAGAGAAGTGTACTTGTTTTGGGAGTGGCTCATTCCTAGAATGTTCAAATTGGCAGCGAACCCTATAGTGAAACTTCCACCTGATCACTCTGATTTTGTGGGAAGTTCCTAAATTTTGTTTGAGTAGATTATTTTGGTTCCAAGAAGGAACCCTGATGATTAAAGATTAAAACCTGAAGAACTTCAATGTATAATTGGAGTTGACTTTCATTGAATTTGATTACAATTCTCCTATAAGTCACTATATTCCATGTGATTTGATGTGATTGGTCCCTTGGACTTCCTCTCATGTATTTGTCTTATCCTTTCTGTGCCTTGTGTTCTATAAAAGGCCAGAGGATCTTTCTTTTTAGTGAAGTTTAGAATTTTTGGATGTTGAAAGAGCTAAAACTTCTTTGATTTTTGTTCTTTTTTCTTGTTTTCTAAATCATTCTGGCATAAAACTTTGTATACACGTAGATATTGATTAATATCAGAGCCATTTAGATAGCTACCTATCTCATGAATCTTTTGTAGCTAGTTTTGTTAGTTCAGCTGAGCAAGACTATACGTTGCATCATTTAAGGGTGCATACAAAACCTACTCGGTGTCTAAACTAAAACCCCTATCTTGAAAAACTTGCATCATTTTATATGTAGTTGTGAAGCAATCTAGTGAAGTATAAAGGGGTTTCTCTATTTTAGTTGATTCTTTGGGGCATGCATGGAAAATAACTAGGAGAAAATTTTAATTTTTAGTATTTCTATGCTTTATTTTAGAATATATTTCTAAATTCCTTGAAAATATTAGAAACAAAATGGATGGATGGAAATTTTGTTGAAAATATTTCATTTCCTATAAAATTGTTGAATGCTTAATGCTAAATCTACTTAAGTGATAGCAAATAAATTGTTGATGTTCATGAAATATTATTTTCAAATCTTTCGATTTCATGATATTTTTTCTTAAGTTCAAATTTAAAACTTAGTATCTGATATATATGATTCTAAATGACCACATCCCCTTTGAGATTAACATCAATATCACATTATACCTGAGAGAAAACCTAATACAATCAAGACATGATTATCAAAGACTTGGGATTGAACTGAATCTAATCTTTTCCCTATTAAAGAAGAATCCCCTTTTAGGTTGCCTTCATTCCATATATTTCAAGAAGGATAGGCTCTTTGTGGTTTACCTATGAAAAGTTTATTCGCCCTGTTGTTGTGAGTAAAATCATTGTCAATAGGACCTAAGGCTATTGATGTCTCATTTATCATCATTCAAGAGTCTAACTTGTTCAAAGTTAGGCTAGGCATCCCCTGGCTAGCCTCTATGAATGGTGTTGCCTCTATAATTCATAAATGTTTAATGTTCCCTCATGAAGGCACTATGCACATGGTACATGACACTGGCTATAAACTACTAGTGTTGTGTTGGGGCTTCTCACTGGATCACTTTTGGCCTACCCAAGTCAAACCTCTCCCTTCTAGGGGAGGTTTTCTATAGAAATCTTATATTAAATATAAGACTTGGGGCTCATTTCCAAAGGATAGTTATGCGATGTCTCCTTATGCTATCTATGTTAAAGCCTCTATGATAGTGCAACAACAAGCTACCTATTCTTCCTCATCCAAGGGAAATGTTAAGCTTGCTTGTGCTCTAGATCATTCTCCTTCTATATCTATGGTTCCATCTTTGACTTGTACCTTGCATGGGAAGTGTGATAGTTCCCACATGGAGAAAAGTGAAGCTTCAAATTTTTGAGCTTCTTGTGTTAACTACAGTACCATGATCCACTATCTATGCTAGGGGAAGTATTCTCATGGGGTTTTGTTCTAGCTCCTCAACCTCTATGACCTCTTGCAATTCTTTAGACTACTCCTAAGGTAGAGAACTAGAAGATGCCTACAACTAAGGCACCTATTTATGCTCTTGTGCTTTCTCCTCTTGCTCCTGTCCAGGAGACTATACTTCCACTCAAAACATTCGTGAAGGATACTCCTATGGCTAATCAACATCTTCTGATATCTTCTTAAGCCATATCTTCTAGCACCCACAACCGACATAACTAACTTGGGAATGAGCACAAGTGCAAGCAAAAGGCTCTATCTGTTGAACACACTACCTTGTAGAAGATGGAAGGGGAGCCAATTGTGTCTCTATCCACATCTTTTGTTTCTTTTTTGCTTTCCTTTTTTGTTTCTACCTTAGTTCTCATCACCCTTTTTTGCTTCTAGATGATCTAGGGGGTCCCAATGATGCTCACCCCAAAAGGGTGCCAGTTTTCATCACTCCCTCCATGGAGCCCCCTCTCTTGATGTCCCTCTTGGACATCCATCCATTCTCTTAGCCCATATACATGTTGAATACAATGGTGGTGTTTACTGTAGCTTTATTATTTTCTTCCTCCTCCATTTCTATTTCTTCTATGGAGATTCCACATCATTTGTTGAAGTGAAAGCTAGAGGATGGCCTCACTATGAGTGGAGGTTAGAAGAAGGATTTTCCTTCTTTGAAAGCTAGTTTTTTCTTCACTTGTGCCATCCTCGTGATGGAGGTGGCCCCTACTTCCCCAAAATTCATCACTTCCCCTCTTGATGAGGTTGGAAATGACTCTCAGGTGTCTCATTCTTCTCCCACCCGATTGATACATGGCACTCTGGTAAAGTGCATGCTCAATTCAATGGATGATATACTCACTCAATCTTTGACCTTTGCAAGATCAATGAATTTTTCTTCACAAGAGCTTGGTGAAGAAGACCTTGAGGGGCCTTCTTCCTTGGACCTTTTTGTAGATGAGTTAGATGATACCACTCTCACTATCCCACCTTTGTAGGCTCTCCTTCCCTCCCCTTAAAATTATCTAGATTGGGAGTAGGATGACTTGTTGATCGATGAGGACTAGGGTGGTAACTCTTCTTTATCTATAGCGTATATTTGTTTGTGTGTTTGTGTTACCATGTGCTTGTCTTTTTATGTTTGTGATCCTGGTTAGAGGACTCCTACTACCCTTATAGGTGCTTTGATACAGGCACAATTTTTTTTATATATATTTCTTATGTTTGTATCATCATTCTTCAATGTATTGTGAAATTGCTTTGTGATATTCAAGATGATGCAAAGTGTTGGAGGCATTTAGGCATTCTTCCATGTTGACCCAATTTTTATTTTCATTTTGTCATCATGTGCTCTTCTTCATGTTTTGAGAACTTTGGGGATTGATGATAATTCCTTCATACACTATATTAAATCTACTTGTATTTATGAATAGATCTAACCCTAAGATCTCAAATTCCCTTGTCTCTTGATTTATTTTTCTTTTTCTACTTCTTGATGTTGTGGTTCTTATGTGTTGTCCCTCACATGTGTGTGAAAACATACCACAAATACATCTCATCATGTGTTGCATGCCACAACATCTTTGCCTCTCCTTTCTCTCCTTAGGATTTCATGTGCTTCCTTGTGTAGAACACACCATCCTAAGGGGAGGCTACAATATTGTTCTAATTTTCAATAAAGTGAATTCTTTCAAAAATGATTCCTTGGTGTAAAATTTTCTTTAAAATGAATTCATTAATGAAAGAATCCCTTATTGAATTCTCTCATTTTCCAAAATTTTGTATTTTCTCGAGGCTCCTAGATGAAAATTTCTTTCGAAAATGATAGATCTCCTATGTGAAAGTGTTTGTAAAATTTCCTATGAAAAAGGAGTACATTTTATAAAATAAAAGAGTATGAAAACATTACTTTGAAAAATAGCATTATTTATAGTGGATTCCTAGATAAAATATATTTCAAAAGGATCCCTTGATGATAGAATAACTTGTGGAAAATGTAGTGTCTTTAAATTGGTGCATTCATTTGAATGTGCCCCTTAGTGTCTTGAAGGGTTCCCTATCAAAGGAGCCCCTATTGAAAGCTTTATTCTCAAAATAATCTCTTTGGTGTCATGTGTATTTATTAGATATTTGATGTCAAGTGTCTTGGTGTCAAACATCTTATATCTTGGCATCTAGCTTGGGGGAAACTTGACTAGACCCACCTTTTTATGACTGTCCTACAATGCAGTTTGCAACAACCACATGCTTATCTATCTTATTAGTGTATCTACTTAGATTATGTCTTGTCCTGTTGGCTTGTGTCTTCTTGTGTCTTATGATTAAATTTTTCACCTAACATGTTTTATATGTAGCCTAACATGTTTGTGGTGAGATTGTAGCTATATTTGTAGGACTAAGAAATTGTGGAGCTCCCTCTTTTTTTATCTAGGTACACTAGATCAAAGATCTGCTTCCTCAACATTATTGGAATATTATCTTCAACCTATTTCTACTTTAGCTGACATACACATTGACACTTATGCTCACTAAAGTGGGGGAAAAATGTAATGGCACAAATTTGCACTCTAGGAAAATTTCCCATTTATTTACCCTTACTTTAGAATTACAAGTACAAAGATTCATAAAGTCGATGTCATCTTTTCAATCTTCCCATGTGTCTTTGTCCTTTTACATCAACGGAGGAATATCTTTTGGGGATTTGTGCACATTGCATGGAAATCCTTATAGGTCACACTATTTTCTGAACACATTCCTACATTTGAGATTCATAGAAGCATTATGCTTCTTGGTTGGTCACAAAGGTAACATCCTTTGCAAGGTCTTGACTGACAAAAATAGAATCCTTGCCTCATTTTTACTAATTCAAACTCATTCTTTCCTATTTAACTACATTCTCTAGCTCACTCTCATGCTACTTCTATCATTAGCAAGCTCATTCTCTCACACTTCTTGATCATTTTCTTACTCTATCTCGCTATTACCAACCTTCTACTTGGGTCTCTTTGCTTAAACACCATCATCATTTCAGGTTTAAAAAGTTCTATCTCCTAAGAATAGTGGTACTACTAGATCTTCTTCCCTCCATCGACCTTGAGTGCTTGTAGTAGGTAAGGTAGCATTGTGTATTTTCAATTTTCATCTATCATCTTGTAGAGTAGCATCTAGGTTGTCATTTCTCTCTACATTATTGTGTCATTTCCATTCTTTCCTTTATCACTTTTTCTCTATATCATTACATATCTATCTGCTCATTAAAGTGGAAACACCAAAATAGGGGTCTGACTAAGATAGGCCTCAAAAAACAACCCAACACTTTTTCTATTTTTCATGTGTGTAGGTGTAGGTTCGTCCATTTGAAGTTAGTTGGAGAACTGGACTACATTTCATATCAAACTATCAAAATATAAAACTCTTTTATTTGGGTCATAAGTATGATTATTATTCAAATTGATTTATACAAAACATTCCAATGCATCCCTAAGACTCTAGTATGATGTGTTGAAGTCCGATTCCCACATTGTCGTCCTTAGACAGAGAGTTTTTTGAGTCACAGTCTGAGACCCTTGTAGTTTTCTCACCTAATTTATAAAACACCTGTCATTAGCTATTGATCAACTTGAGTTAGTTTAGGGAAATTCATTCCTTGGGGCTCTCTTGTGACCTAGAGCCATGGGGGCGATGAATCCCCCTACTATACATTTTTGGTGAACTTGGCTTGAAATTCTTGTTTTCATTTCTTAGTGTCAGATATCTATCTCTCGTATCTTGGGTGCATCATGAGCTTGTGTGATGTTAAGATTTATGATCTTTATGGCACAATTAAAAACCTTCAAACACATTGTTAGAAGGATCTTATGAAATATAGAGATGGATTCTAATAAGATCACTATAGGTCCTACCTTTGAGGAAAAAATTTTAGGAATAAATGCAAGTTTCTCTAGCCCTTTTAGGGAAGCTCTACATGTCCCTAAACCTACTGGTTTTCCTTTCACTTTGTTTGTGGAGGAAGATGATGATCTTAAGGTTCATATAGAGCAACTTCTTTCTCTAGACAGAAGAATTGGGGATTTTGAGAAATATCTAGGGAAAGAAAGGACTATGGATAAAGTTGCTAAGCTTGTCAATAACTTAAGAGCTATGCTGGACAAAGACCAAGTAGATCTAGAATTTCTTTCAGGCCTTGCAAACATTTTGGACACTCATGTCTCATCATACAATCCTAGGTCAAGCTTTTCCTAAGACCTTGGAGACAAGACAATTGAGAGACAAATAGAAGTCTCAATGCTAAGGCATTGATTTGTATGGATGAGACTTCCCCTTGTGTTGAAACCACCTCTAGTCCTCAATTGAACCCTATCATTAAGGTAAACATGGTACCCTTGGGTTTCAACTCCACTATTCCTAATATTCTTGGTGGTAATCCTAGAGCCCATGCTAGTCCCAGTGGTGGGGTTTCTACTAGTGTGGGGGATGGTGGATTTAATGGTTCTAGTGGAGGTTCCACTGGTCATGTTTCATCCTCTAACCCTGTCTTGAATGCCTTGTTACAGAACATGGGTTAGATGCAAAACCTGTTAGTGAACCTGTCTAGCTCTACCTCTCAACCTTTCTTCCATCATAGTCCTCTATCTATTGCTATTTTAAACACTTATATCCCTTAGGGGATGGAGATTCCAAAATTTGAAACATATGGTGGTCATGAAGATCCTCAAATGCATGTTTTGGAATTTAATGCTATGGGCACTAATTTCTTCCATCACAATGCTCTAATGCCTAAGATTTTTTGAGACCCCTTAAGGACACTACCCTTGAGTGTTACTATTCCTTATCAAATAACTCTATCTTACTGTTTGATTGGTTGGTAAACTAGTTCCTGAGGTAGTCCCAAGCTAACATCAGACCCAAGATTACCTTTTTAGATATCGTCTAATGCATGTAAGGGGACCATTAAAAGGTAACTAATTTTATCACTTGCTATCAAGTGTTATTTTCACAAATTTCTTATCCTTTACTAGATTTAGATGTTGAAAAGGTATTCATTGGGAACTTATAGAAACAATGGAAAGATAAGTTTTCCTTGATGAAGTATCCTTCATTTACACACTTATGTGTTGCACTTCATGAATGCCAATAGATGGCTGCACAATTTAGGAGTTCATCCTCGCACTCTTGTCCCGATAACCAATCTGTAGTGTCAATTTCTAGAAAAAAAAAGCTATTATGAACATGGTCTCTACATCTAAGTACAAGTGCCTAGGGTGTAATAGACATTTCAAAAAACTATATGTCTTATACTACTATTTTAAAGAAGTTAAAATATAAAGTTTTGACATTTCTTGCATCCCGACATCTAAATAAGCCATATCCTAAGTGGTATGATGAGCAACAATTTTGTCAATTCCACTAAGTGCATGAACATGACATTGAGCAATATGTTCACCTACATCATGAGATCTAGGACCACATTGATGATGAGACTATTTGTCTCGATGGGAAGAAACAAAATTCTAATAAATTTATGGCCAAGGATAATAATGAGCTGCAAATTTACACTAATTCATTGCCCCCTCGTTTTATAAATTTAGTAATACAATATTCTACAACTTCTGAGTTAGTTCCATCTAAGTACATGAATATGGTTTTTTTCATGCGTATCCATCTTTGTAAAAATGTGAGTGCTACACCTGATATAATTTTGAAGTCACATGATGAGCCTCTTAATAAAGAGCCCTCCTTGTTATATATTCCTACTTGGACTTATTGAAATTTCATAACTAGCATCTTAGTTGATTTGATGGGCTAGATTAATGTGGTTACAGAGGAAACTATATTTATAAACAACTTACATAAGGAGAGATACAAAGAGTTAGAGTCCACTCTTCATACCCATGATGGACTCTCTATGGCCCCTATGGGTGTTATTTATTTATCAGTTGTGGTAGGACCCAAGGTTGTTGATGTCTCATTTGTTATCATTCCAAAGTCTGGCCTATTCAATGTTAGGTTAGGAATCCCCTAGCTATCCTCTATGAATGGAATTGCCTCTATAATTCATAAATTTTCAAAGTTCCTTGATGGAGGCACTGTACACATGGTGCATGATAGTGACTATGAATCACCAGTGTCATGTGGGGGCTTCTTACTAGATCACTTCTAGCCTACCCCGATTAGATCTCTCCCTCTGAGGGGAGATTTTTTATATGAGGCTTATATTAAATATAAGACTGGGGGCTCAAAGATGAAGGCTATTTACTCATTGTATCCTTATGCTATCTCTATTAAAGCCTCTATGATAGTGCAATAGCAAGTTGCCTCTTCTACCCCATCCAAGGGAAAGGGGAAGCTTACTTGTGCTCTAGAGCCTTCTCCTTCTGTATTTGTGGTTCCATCTACTTCTACTTCTGATCTTGCTACAACATCTATAACTTCTACTCCTATGCCTCACATGGGAAGTGTGATTGTGCTCACATGGAAAAAAGTGAAGCATCAACCTTTTGAGCTTCTTGTGTTAGCCACACCTACCATGACCCATTGTCTATGGTAGGGGGATGACTTCCCATGTGATTTTTCTAGATCCTTGCTCTATGCATCCTCCTACTATTCTTCCACCCACTCCTAAGGTAGAGAATAGGAAGAGGCCCACCATTGAGGCACCCCTTTCTACTCCTATGCTTCCTCCTCTTTCTCCTACCCAAGAGACAATCCTTCCAACAAAAATAGTCATGAAGGATACTCTTGTTGCTGAGTAGTAGCCTCTGATATTTTCTCACATAACATCTTATAGTTCCCACAACTAACATAACCGGTTTGCACATGAGTGCAAGCACAACAAAAGGATTTGGCTACTGAACACATCACATTGTAGAAGATATGAGGGGAGTCGGTGATGCCTATCTCTACATATTTTTCTACTATTCCTCTTTCTTCTATTGTTTCTTCCTCAGTTCCCATCACATTTTTTTCCTTTGACTCCTCCAACGAGTCCTAATCACACTCACCCTAAAAGGCTATAAGTTTGTATTTCTCCCTCTACGAAGCCCCCTCTCTTGATGTCCCTCCTAGACATCCCTCCACTCTCTCAACCCATATACATGTTGAATACAATGGTCGTGTTTGTTGTGACTTTATCTCCTTCCTCATTTGTTTCCACTTCTTATGTGGGGATTCTTCATCTTCTATTGAAGAACAAGTTGGGGGATGACCTCGCTACGAGTGGAGGTTGGAAGAAGGGTTCACCTTCTTTGGAAGCTAGTTTTGTCTTGTCTTGCACCATCCTCATGATGGAGGTGGCCTCTTCTTCCCTATAATTTTTCACTACCCCTCTTGATGAGGTTGGCAATGAATCTCGAGTGTCTCATTCTTCTCCCACCCTATTAACACATGGCACTTTGGTAAAGTGCATGTTTAATTAAGTGGATGATATCCTAGCTCTGTCTTTGATCTTTGTATGATCAATGACTTTTTCTTCACAAGAACTTGGTAAAGAAGACCTTGAGGGGCCTTCTTCCTTGATCCATGTTGTACGAAAGTAAAAGGGTATTTCTCTTGCTATCTCACCCTTGTAGGTCTATCTTCCCTCTCATTACAATGATCTAGATTGGGAGCAATATGACCTACTAGATGATGAGGACTAGGGTGGTACCTTTTCTTTATCTATAGTGTAGATTGATTTGTCTATTTGTGTTCTCCCGTACTTTTCTTTTTATGCTTGTGATCCTTCCTGAAGGACTTTTGCTACCCTTGTATGTGCTTGGATATAGGTGTGAATTTTTTTTTTACACTTCTTTTGTTTGTATCATCATTCTTAGTATGTGTCGTGAAATTTATTTTTGATATTGGGGATAATGCAAAGTGTTGAGGGAATTTAGGCCTTCTTCCATGTTGACTGAATTTTTATTTTCATATTTTCTTGATGTTCTTTTTATGTTTTAATAACTTTGGGGATTTATGACCATTTTTTCATACACTATATTATATCTACTTTTATCTATGAATAGATATGACCTCTAGTTCTTGGATCCCCTTGTCTCTTGATTAATTTATCTTTGTTTTCTTCTTGATGTTCTAGTTTTTATGTGTTGTACCTCACATGTGTATGACAACATGGCATAAATACATCTTGTCATGCATTGTGTGCCACAACATCTCTATCTCTCCTTTCTCTCCTTATGATGTCATGTTCTCCTTTTATGTAGCACACATAATCCTAATGGTGAATACCATATTTTTATAATTTTCAATAAGGAAAATTATTTTGAAAAGGATTCCTTGGTGTCAAATTTTCTTTAAAATGAATTCCTTGATGAAATAATCCCTTATTGAAATCTCTCATTTTCCATAATGTTATATTCTCTTGAGGCTCTTGGATGGAATTTTCTTTCCAAAAGGATCTCATATCTGAAAGAGTCAGAAAACTTACCTTTGAAAAAGGAGTACTTTTTCTAAAATGAAAGAGTTTTAAAACTTCCATAATTTGAAAAGGAATATTATTTCTAGTAGATTCCTTAATGAAAGATATTTCAAAAGAATCGCTTGATGACAAAATAACTTACAAAAAAATTTAGTGTCTTTCAATTGGTGCATTCATTTGAATGGGCACCTTGGTGTCTTGAAGGGTTCCTTACCAAAGGAACCCCTGTTGAAAGATTTATTTTCAAAATAATATCTTTGGTGTCTTGCAATGTATTTATTTATTGGATATTTGATGTCAAGACTCTTGGTGTCAGACATCTTATATCTTGGTGTCTAGCTTGGGGCAGCCTAACTAGACACACTTTTTTGTGACTATCCTACAATGTAGTTTGCAATAGCCGCATGCTTATCTATTTGACCAATGTATCTAGTTAGATTGTGTCTTATTGTGTTGGATTGTGTTTTCTTGTGTCCTATGAATGTGTTTCTTATGATTAGATTTTTCACCTAACATGTTTGTGGTGAGATTGTAACAAGCTTTGCAAGACCAAGAACTTGTGGAGCTCCCTCTTTCATGTCTAGGTATTCCAGATTGAAGATCTGTTTCCTCAACATTATTGGTATACTCTCTTCAACTTCTTTCTACTTTAGCTCACATATGCACTAAGACATATACTTTCTATTTAGTGGGGGGAAAATGTAATGGCATAAATTTACACCCTAGGAAAATTTCCTATTTATTTATCCTTACTTTAGAATTACAAGTACAAATATGCATAAACCCATTACCATAATTTTGATCTTCCCACACGTCCTTATGTTTTTTCTTTGGTGGAGGAATATATTTTTGGGGATGTGTACGTGTGGCACAAATGTCCTTGTATCACATTTCCATTCTGATAGATTCATGCCTTTGAGATTCGTAGAAGCATTACGTTTCTTGGTTGGTCGTGAAGGTAATGTCCTCTACTGGGTCTTGACCAACAAAAATTGACTCCTTGTGTCCTTTTTTCTAATTAAAACTCATTATTTCATTCTTCTACATTCTCTAACTCACTCTCATACTCTTCTCAATCTCAAGCTCATTCTCTCACACTTCTTGATCATTTTCTTGCTCTATCTTGTAACTACTAGCCTTCTACTTGGGTCTCTTTGCTTCAAAATCATCATCATTGCAAGTTTATGAAGTTCTATCTCCTTAATGTGGTGGTGCTACTCTCTTCTTCCCTCTATTGGACTTGAGTGCTTATAGTAGGGATTGTAATGCAATGCCCTCCCAAAGATTAAGCAAAAAAAATATTAGAAAGTAACTAAATAAAAGAAGTAAGTAATTAAATAGAATAATTAAAGATAAAATACTTAATTTAAAACTTGTCTAATGTTATGGATTTAATTACAATAATGATTAAGTCTTGCATGCTCCATTTTCAGGTTAGATACTTTCTCTACTAATCCAACAATTAAATTTACAAGAGGGAATGATAATAATAATAATAATAGTAATAATGATAATGTCACTAAGGAATTTCATAATCATTAATTTATGATGATTCTGATAATGTATACACCCAAAGCTAATACAAACAAAATGAATGAATTTTCATTTTTAAAATTAAACATTATTGTTCTAACTTTACATTAATTGTCAATATCATTTGTATTCATTTAATCTACACATAAACATAGAACATATTTTGATATGGTTAGTATTAAATCTTCACAATAACATTAAGTTAACCACAAAAATATGTGCAATAGAATTTCAAATACTAAATATGCACCATAAGTGGTGAATCAAACTCAATCTATTTACCTTTCCAAGTAGGCTAATTAATGCCTAATCATTAGAAATGAAAACAATAATTTAAAAAATACTTTAAACCAATATTAAAAGCATAAACCTATAAGAAATAAGCTAACAAGAACTATACCATCCAATATTGAACACACTAATGTTATAGGACTAGTAACTCAATAACTTAAGATTGATTATGTATATTTCTAGTATACACATACAACTAAACATATACACATAATTCACGACTATTTAGTTCATTAACATTTTTTAGTAACTATACTTTAATGGATTTAGAAGCTTTAAGGTTATAATTCACAAATTAAACCTTATTTCTTTACTTCATAACTCTACCCAAATTATTATTCTTCTTACAACAATTCTTAAGTGATTTCAATTATGAACTTTGCTTACTAGACCTACACTTTTCTATGATAAGTTGTTCAAATCACTTTGATATAATTTAAAATATTCTTATTCTTGGATAAAATGAAGATATTGTTCATCCACTAATAAACCAAATATATAATTAAACTCTATGACAAGAATACAATCCTGAAAATAAGAGAATAAATAAAATCAACAATTTGGAACCAATATTTCTAAGCACTATACAATTAAGGTTCTTAATGGATAACTAGAAACTAATTTTTAAAAAATAACTTAAGAATCCATGTAAGGGTTTATTTTTCATGTTTCTATCTTTTTGATTGAAGATTTCCTTTAGATATTTCCCTTTCCTTCATGATACCCTAACTTGGTTTCACTCAATTTGTTTTTGTTTTCAATTTATTGTTTTAGTTTCAAAGTAGGAGATAGTAATGTTTTAATCATAAAATTCTATTTGGTTTACTGGTTTCTTTGATTTTTGGATATGTTAAATTACAAATATTTTATTTTCAGAAACCCTTCATATTTTATCATCTAACTCTTTGTCTTTCATTTTGTGTAAATAGATTTGTAAGACTATTTTATGATTGATTTTTACTGTGAATAAGGATGTCAATATTTACTTAATAAATCATAATTTTGGTGATCTGGGTTAACACAATTTTTTTAAATATGTTTCTTTGAGATTAATAGTAGAAAAAACCATTAAATTATATAATTCAATAGCATGTTTATCAGATTTTATGATCAAATATGTGAAAGTACTTTTAAATAGATTATTATTTGTCATAGGGGCAACAATATTGTTACCTCAACAAAACCAACCTGTTTCTCTCTTGAAATTCATTAGCTAAAAGATCCAAGATATTCTTTCTTATTTAACAGATGTACTGGAAATACAAAGATACACAAAGAAGAAAAATAATATGGGCCAATGGGCTCTCCACCCAACCATAGGATTGAGACTCAATCCACCCCCAAGCTAGGGTCACATAACACTTCCACAAAATATTTTCCACATAGGATCCACAACCAAAGTACAACATATAACATCCACATTACTAAACTTGCCACATTAAAGCCACTAGTCACAAGGATTCCTATACATGTTTACACTTTACATACTTTGTAGATCACAACATCTTGCATTCATATTTCTTTATTTTAACACACAAAAAGGGTATAAATGAAATTACGGATATGTGCAGGATCATGACGGGCCAAAAAGTGGCAATATGTAAGTGATATGATGGCCCACGTTGTTGATGACTTTTATTTTACCAAAAATCAATGAAACGAAAGGGGTCTTTAAAGGAGATTCTCAACTTTCCAACAATATAAATTATGCTTTACTTTGAATTTAACAAATAATTATTATACATTTTCTATTTGAATTATAACTTAAGTCCTGATTGATATGCTGTTTGAAAAACATCTATAGCTTTTAAATGGCATCAATTTTTTTGAATCTAAAACATGTGCCACATTCTATTCTTCATATACTATAGGATTAAAAAAAAAATTGAATTTCATGAAGTTTTGACCAAGTTAAGGTGGTCGACATACAAGTTTTATATTTTTAAAAAATTTGTAATAAAAAATCATAATTAATTATTTACTTGGAAACAAATTACAAAAAAAATGTAGGGTATGTGCAGGATCATCATGGAAAAAATAGGCCCTTAAGTGGCAAAAAATTCAGAAAAATCAGAGTTAGGCAACTTGACGTAAAAATTTGAATAAGTTATCTATATTATTTCAAAAACATGTAAGAATATAATTTGTAGAAAATTGAATGTAGTTTCTAAACTACTAGCTTTATTTTTTTAAAAGAAAAATCTATTTGGTGAAAATTTGAAATTTTAATGCAGTAGTACTTAAATTTTAGGGAAAAAATGAGAAGTAGGTGTCTGTCTGACCACCCTAACAACAATAGAATGATAATATTTTTTTATAAGATTTTAGAGATAAGTAGAGGACTCGTGACTAGATGTGATGCATATTTTTTTGTAATTTTTTTCCAAGTAAATAATTAATTATGAATTTTTTATTGCAACTTTTAAAAAAATATAAAAAACTTGTATGTCTACCCACCTTAACTTGGTCAAAAACTTCATAAAATTCACTTTTTATTTTTTTTAATCCTATAGTATGTGAAGCATAGAATGTGACACATGTTTTAGATTCAAAAAATATGATACCATTTGAAAGCTATAGATGTTTTTCAATCCACCTATCAATCAAAACTTTAGTCATAATTCAAATAGAAAATGAATAATAATTATTTATTAAATTCAAAGTAAAGCATAATTTATATTGGTGGAAAGTTGAGAATATCCTTTAAAAATCTTTTCATTTCAGCAATTTTGGGTTAAAAAAAGTTGTCAGCCACATACCCTTCAAATACCCATCATATTGCCACTTTTTGGCCCATCATGATCCTGCATATACCCCGCATCACATCAAGACATGAGTCCTCTACTTATATCTAAAATATTGCACAATTATCACTTTTATTGTGGTTAGGGTTGTTAGACATACACCTACTTCTTATTTTTTTCCTAAAATTTAAGTAGTACTGCATTGAAATTTCAATTTTTTACCAAATAAATTTAAAAAAAAAAAAAAAACCTAGTATTTTAGAAACTAAATTAAATTTCCTACAAATTCTATTGTTATATATTTTTGAAATAATATAGATAACTTATTCAATTTTTTATGTCAAGTTGCCTAACTCTGATTTTTCTAAATTTTTTGCCACTTAAGGGCCTATTATTTCCATGATGATCTTGCACATATCCTTAAACTAAGCAAGGTGGAAGAATCAACCAATGCAAACCCCAACACACTACTTGCAACCAAACAAGAGATTCAACATCAAATTTCACTAGATTTTTTTATAAGCAAGATCAATATGACAACATACTCATTACAAATCAACAAAGATAGATAAATAAATGGCTCTAGACCTCACCAAGAAAGTTTTCTATCCAACTTGTGGAGGAATCTCTCCAATAACTCTCTTTCATTGCTCCTCCATCTTCACAAACATGGCAGAAACTCAAAAATGAAAATGAAAACCAAACAGGAACTCAAGAACAATCCAAAAACCCCAAAGAGAGAAAACCCCCTCCTCCACACAAATAAATGGAAGGGGAAAAGAAAACCTCATTTTCAACTTCCCAACAACCCTTTCAACTCCAATTTTTGTCACTTTTCATAAGTGAGTAATTAGAGTGGGTTTTATGGAATAAAAATACTCCAACCCAAAAAATTATCACCTAGGAAACCTTTTAAACAATTAAGACTGCATAAGAACTTCATAAAACATAAAATAAGTGACCATAATAATAAATCCACTCATGGGACTAATAAAATAACTCTCACCTACATAACCTATACCACACAAAACAAGGTTAAATCACATGTCCATGACAAGAATAATATTTCACAAGGATACAATAAATGAAGTAGCTAGATGCGATCCCTTGATCAACATTGGCCAATTTTCACCTATTTACTCAACCAAAAAACTATGTGAATATTACTCATGATTAATAATAATTAAAAAAAACAACTTATTAATTAAAAATTCCAAGAATAATAGTCAAATAGAAAATTTAGATCCACTAATCTAAATAGTAACACTAGTTTACTCATATGCTACCTATTATAGAGTCAAGGAACAATTGAGTGAATACTATCTGTTATCAAAATATCACCACTAATGTTAGTAGAATATTTAATTTATAATTCATACCACTATAGGGTGAAGCCATAATAGTGGTTTACAATTTGATGGAGGAAGGAAAATTGAGAAAAAATGACCCCATGGCAAAAAAATTGGTTTTAGGGGTTCGCATGAACCTAAGATGTCTTCAACCGGAAACTGCTAAGGTCTGACCAGGGTTCGATCAACTAGGTTCGAAAGGAAATCTATTAACTATTGGGCCCATATTTCCAAAAACAAAGGAAAAATGCATATTAGTGGGGGTTCGAATGAACCCTGGTTCGCTAGAACCCCCTGGTTCTAGCGAACCCCCTTTTTCCCTAATTTTTTAATGTGTTCACACAAAAAACCTAAAATTTTACGCTTTCAAGCTCCGGTTGGGGATGAAAATGGGGGAATATTTAGAAACCAAACTTGGAATCGAGTAGCCTTCAGAACGAGCTATCCAATGAATATAATTTTAGTATGTTTTGGTTTTATTATCTATCTATTTTTAAAGTTTTATTAAATATAGGTTTTCTAACGAAAATAAAAATCTCGCTCTTGCACAAGGGAAAGTGGCCAGAAGATTATAATTTTTTTTTTTAAAAATATGAGTGCACCAGATATTGAAGTCCTTGATCCAACAAAAAGAGAAGAATTTCCTTTTGATACATATAGTAAAAGTTATGCGTTATACAATTGTGTTATGTTTGAATTGTAATTGATTTGACTTTGAAACTTGATTAAAGAAAAAATATTCAATATAAAACTATCTAACCAAGTGGAACCACTAGATATCGGAGTTACAAATCTAAATTTAAAAGAATTGGAATTTTATCCTTCATGGAAAAAAGTTATGCATTATATGAGGTAAGGCCACTTTTTAAAAAATGTTGTTTTTAAAACCAATTTTTGTGGGAGATGGAAAAGAAATGCAATCTGATTCCAAAAATTGAAAAAATATTTTTAGGATCTACGACAAAATGTGACAAGACCTAGTTTACATCATCTCTCAAATTCTACGGTTTAATCGCTATAGGTGCCCGAATGTGGAGATTGTGTTAAAAAAAAAAATATCAGTGTCCAATTTGGCCAAAAAGTGTAAACCACTATTGTGGGATCACCCTATAAGTAACATTTAATATCAATAATTATCTTCATAATCACACCCACTCATATCTATAATATGTAATCATCTAACATAATGTAATCCACTTAATATACAAAATAATATTACCAATAACTAAGCATCTTGATCATTGCATATTTATGTAGACAAAGAATGGAACTCATGTGACTATCACAAGAATTCACAACAACCATTATATAGGATTAATGAAGAATATGCACATATTCATGGTGTAACAATAACCATCACTCATGTTTACTATCCAACATAAAAGAACATAGAATATAGCATAGAAACCATCAACAACTAATAGGATCAACAAGGCCACAAGGGATAGGTTATTACATGTAACATTGTGTCTTTTCATTTTGCATCTATCATCTTGTAGAGTGCTATCCAAGTTTCATTTCTCGAGCTATATTATTGTGTCATTTTATTCTTTTCTTTATTGTTTTTTATATATCGTTACATATCTAGCTATTCGTGGAGGTGGAAACAAAAAAATGGGGGTTTGATTAAAGCAGACCTCAAAACAAAACCCAACACTTTTCTCATCTTTTTCTGTGTAGGTGTAGGTTCGTCCATTCGTAGTTAGTTGGAGAACTAGACTATTTGTGAGTGGTATCTTTTCCTACTATTTCCTTATCATTTTCATCACTAGATTAGCTATTTTCCAATATTGTTCTTGTCATATTGTTTATTTCTACATTTTAATATAAAACTATCAAACTATAAAACTCTATTATTTAGGTTGTTAGTAGACCCTAGATGTATTTACTTGTTATTCAACTTGTTGTCTATACATGATGCTAGTGTTTCCTTGAGACTCTAGTATGGTACAATAAATTTTGATTCTCATGCTTCCATTCTTAGATAGAGAGCTTTCTGAGTCATAGTTTGAGACCCTTGTAGTCTGCTCACCTAACTTTTAAAACACTTGTCATTACCTATTGATCAACCTAATGTAGTTCAGGGTAGTTCATTCCTTGGGGCTCTCCCATGACTTGGAGCCTTGGGGTTGATGAATCCTCGTAATCTACACTTATACACACATATGATTACATATTTATCCCCCACCATATCCTTATACACACAATCTAAATAATTAACCTAATCTACACATTTATTACTCCTATTCATACACCTAAACAATCATAGCCTTTATACATCTAAATTTGATAGTTTTCTCATATAAGGCCATTTTCACAAAGATCAACCCTGTGGTTACTAACTTGATCCTTGCCTTTCTAAAATTCAAATTCAAAATTTTATCTATTGACTGCTATTAATTTTTGAATCTTGAGTAGACTAGTTGCATATTGGATAATAGTTAAATGCATTCAATGTGTTCCTTTTACATTATTTATAATACATAAGTTCTCTCTCATTCTAGAGCATAAAAATGGTCATGAATAGTGAAACATTTTGATTTGGTGGATTAAAAGGATCAAGAAATATGCTTACACCATATAGGGCCCTTGGGCCTTTGTTTGTTATCTTTGAGCTATACCATATGTTTCTAGTGATTTCTAAATATTATCAAGCACTAAACACTATCAAGCACTAAACACTAGGAAAAAAATAAAAAAGGATAATATTGGAAATAATATATATGATACTTTTGTATTATATAGGATCAAATACAAGCTTATAGACAAAATTAGTAATTATAAACATAATTTCAAATAAGGCTAAAATCCATTTGAAATTTATAAACATTTTTTGTAATGAGATCACATTTCCTAAACAAATAATAGTCATTCATCAAAACTTTTATTAAAAAATTACATTCTTCAATTAAGAAACTAAGATTATCTATCATACATACTTTCATAAAATAAGTATCCTAATAATCTAATTTATTATTCTAAACTTATCATTTTATCAAAATTAATTTATCCTTAAGATTGATTCCATTTACATAATTAAAATTTGTGAAATAATTGATTTCAGTTAATAAATGTAGATGAGAGTTCTCAATTTAAATAAACATCAAACCTACTATTTAATTTAATATTTTCTCAAGATAGATGCATACTCTTTGTCAACATTTAATGAAACATTAAATGTGGTGAATATATATATATATATATATTTTTTAGATTACAGAATCAGGTAGCATGACCCCCTAATAACTGCAGTGCGCTTGGTAAAAATTTTAACGTGACTGGCGGTGCTAGCGCGACACGCCCTCCAGTACCACGGGAGTGGGGGAGACTAGACCCCGTGACCAACCGAGCTCGGGCCCCAACCCCTTAAACGTGGTGAATATGAATTGTGATGATCTGAGGAATTATTTTTTAATGAATTGTGTGATTAATTGTATCTCAGTAGTATTGAAGTGAATAGAATTAGAAAATGATTATATATATTAATGCTATGAGATTTCCACAATCCATAGTGCTGAAGATTTTTAATTTTCTGGATTTTGAGATTATGTTGGATTATATATAGTTTATATTAAGAAACAATTGATAAGAATAGTTTAAGAGTACTACTACTTATTAGTAATTTTGTTATTGGCATAGTATTATTATAACGAGTTTAGCTTTTTTTAGTTAACTAGTTATTAATAATTTAGTTTTCAATCAATTATAATAATATTTTAAAAAAATCAATTTTGTAAAGTTAACTTTTATAATATTTAACTTTACAAATTATAAAAATTATTTCTTATTCATATGATTGGTAATTATTTCTTGCATAAGGATTGCTTGGAAAATTTATAAAAAATATCACAAAAATCAATCAATAAGCTATTTTATAAAGATTTGGATTCACACTATTAAAATAACAAAATAAAATAAAAAATTTATTATTCTTTCTATTAGACTAATATAGGTACATAAGATAACCTATATTATTTTAGGTCTTTATTTTATATATATATATATATATATAATTTATATATATTATTTCTATTTTTATTTGTAAATAAAGTAACCTAAGTAATATATTAATTTATATTAATATATATTATAGGTTATATATAATATAACCTTTTTAATTTTAATCATCTATTTTTTTATTTTGTTTGAATCATTTATTTATTTTTCAAATTTATATTTCATATATAATCTCACTTTTTTCTTTTGTTAAATTATTATTATTTTCTTTATATCTTCTTTTTTAATAATTTTGATAATTGTTCCTTAATCATTTTTCTATATAATTGATCTTTATAATTCTCTTAGAGTTATTTATTCATTCTTTGAGACATTTAACTTTAACCTTTTTTCATCAATTTATTTGTGTTATATCATATTACTTTATTATTCATTCTTCTCTTATGTTCTCATCATTTTTTGCCTATTTTCACTTTTACTTCATTTTCCAATCTCCCCCCTCCCTACCTCCTTCCACCACTTAACTCTTCTTAAGGTCATTTCTACAATCATATTCTTCATTATCCTCTTCTTATGGTAAATCCTTGAGTGTGGTTCAAAATTCATTCAAAATAGCATACACAGTTTAATTCATAAATGTTTACTCTATCATTCACGGACTTTGCAAAAATCATACCATCCATAATCATTGGTTTGTTAATATTTAACAATTATTGATTTGAATGAAGAGATATAATTGCACTAGTGTCTAACACCAATCAAACCTCATAATTTAATATAATATATTTTATTTTAAATATTTATATATTAACATATATATTTCATTAAAATTAAATAACTTGTAACAAATAATCATTTTAATATATAATAGTTTTATATTAACAATAAAGAAGAAACATTGCCAATATGTAATAGCTAACTTTAAATGATTTTTAGTTATATTATATGTATTTTATTTATAAAATCTATTTGATATATAATAATTTGTAGTATAACATTTATTAAATATATTATTTATTTAAAAGTTAATGATTGAAATTAGGTTTATAGTTATAGGTAGTGTTATGATCATAATTAGGATTAAAGATAGGTTTAAGATTAGAATTTATTGTTAGGGTTAAAGTCAAGGTTAGAAATATAATTAAAGTTAAGGTATGAATTAGAGTTAGGGTTAGGTCATTAAAATAACTAATTAGCAATACTAAAGTACTATAATTAACAAAATTTACATTTATTTTTATTCACGTTCATAAAACTTATATTTAATTTTTTTATCAAATCTAAAAAACCAATAATTACAATACTATAAAGACAAGTACTAATCACTAAATGACACTTGTTTTAAACATTATATCTTATTGTTTGGGATTAGAGCTATTGTTCTTAATATAAAAATTCTGTTCCTTTTTAAATAACCCATGGACATTAGAAGTCCTCACGTTCATTATAAAGCACATTTTCTTTTTATTAATTATATTGGAAGGTTCCCTACAGCCAGCTCATTTCAGGCTATAGTGGGCGGTGGGACTTACCTGCCATTAATAGGGTTGACATTTAGTGCTTTTTGGAACGGATATTAGGAGAAGCTTCAATTATTAAGTATTTCCTCGATTACTTTCTCAAATCAAACGTTGAAATATTGTACACAAGAAGATTTCCTGTTGGGGCGTAACTGGAGAAGCGCTGCCTTGCCCAATGCCTTCTCTAGAATTATTTGGTGAACCCAATTGAAAAATTTCCTAGTAATGTGGATCTGGTTCATTTTATATATCTTCTCATTGAAGTCGAAGAAAATGTCCCTTCGCAGTGAAAGGCGTAGATTTAGATACAGGTAATGTGCACTGCACCAAGAACATACACTCGCCAGTTAATTCCTTCACCGAGAAAGCAGTGAACAATGATTTTTGAAAAAACAAAAGATCCTAAAGTTGAGTGTAGTAACTTTATAAGTAGTGCGGAAAGCTCTAGTGATTCAGTGCAACAGTCTGGACAGCAGATATGGCTGACAGCAGTAGAGTTAGTGTAATGGCGGTGTTGTCAGTTATATTGAGAGTTGGTTCTCATTGAACTTGTTTTAAAGTGAGTAACATAGGCATAGCTAACTACTTTAGGAGCTCAAGTGTGTTCAATTCATCGAAAGAAGAAAAGAGATCTCCCTAAAAAGAGGTTTGATTTTGTTGAGTACCAAAATATTGGAGTCCTCCAAATTTGTTGAGAGAAAAATATTTTATAATCATGTGTTTTATTTGGAGGATAATAAAGAGGGAGTAGTTGTTATTGATGGTGGTTGGTTGGATCTGTAAGGTATGATAAAGAGGAATAAATCATCTAACTATTTGATTGATCATTATCTGTATTGGAATTATCAAAGTGCATTTGAAAAGGTTGCCAAAGGAAATATAGGTTCCTTAATATGCCTCTATTTAGGTATTGGAGGAGGAGAGGTGTTTGAGGTTTAGAAATGGGCAGCAGTGTTCTCATTTAATAATTTAGTGGTGTTAAAGTGAATAATTTTCCTATTCACTATAGTTTAAGTGTACTTAGGTTGATGAGATTAGACAACATGTTGTCTAATTGAATGTGCAACTTTTTAGGCCTCTAGAGGTTACCTAGTTGTTTGGTAAACCTCATGTGCATACCTTTTGAGGTTGGAAGAGCTTCCATCTCACCTCAAAGGTCACTTTTATAGTCATTCAACACTTGTCACCAAAGTTGATGACTTGGTCAAATAGGTTGTTGGTTTGCACATTCCAAGTGATCCAAGAGTTGACACCTATAGGACAATTGTCTACTTATTTGTGCCAAACCATGGGGAACTTGTCAATCCACATGATAGGTGGATTGCCTCTTCTTTTCCTATATATGCAAGGTCATATTGAACATTTTAATCAACTCTTTTATCAATCTCTTTGATAATGAAAATTTAGGTTCATTGTGTGCAAGTGTTTTGTGTGGAAGTATTAGGTTTTTGTTGTTATGATCTTGTTAGAAATTCTAACTTGGTATCAGAGCTATGCATGCAAAACCCTTCCAAAAATCTTGCATCTAGCCTAGTTTAGAGTTCCATGCAATTTTATTTGCACATAAAAAAATCTTTGTTTGGGCAATATCTTCAATTTAAATCTAGGCATAATATTTGTGAAGTTAAATTGCACTATTTATGAAATTATTATTTGTAGATAATTCTTGGGCTATTAGCCTATTCTACAAGTCTATCTCATCATCTTTGTTGATTATTTTGTCATCATCAAGCTAATTATTTTGCAATAGCGTGAGGCACCAAGCAATATAAATCAACCTCTCAAAGCTAGAAAATTTGGCCTCTCAAAGCTAGAAAAATTGGCCCCTCAAGTTAGAAAAATTGGGCTCTTAAAGTTGGAAGTCAATCCATCCAAAGTGGCCACCCCTTTGTCATACCAATGCGCCAAAAATAGTGAAACATAATCATTGGTGGCTCTATCAATTAGATGGAATCAAAGATCTAGTTTGTTTGGCCTATATCGAGGGTTTTAGACATTGTTGGTTTCTCTCTAGTCATTGCACCCCAAGCATCACCCCAAGCATCCTTTGCTCATTGCAACTGTGCATTCAACTAGGTTGGGTAGAGTTTTGTGGCACCATCTTGGTTGCACAGAGTGTGACACCATCTCTAGAGGAGGGTGGAATGAAGGTTGGCATGAAGAAGGTGTTGGTACTGAGGCAACTCGAGCCTCTTTTGGATGCAGTAATCAGGTGACTTGCACACAACAATCGGGGTTATGGGAAATCCTTTACTTGAGCTAAAGAAGATCCACATGCTATTTGAAAACCACATATGTGTGTAGGTGTAACAATCTTCACGTAAAGTTTGTAATCTTTTGGTCATTCATTTCTATGTACCACTGCACATGGCTTAAATGCCAACAAACACCCCCTCCTTCACACGCAACCCCATTGTAGTGTCAAAAAATGTTGTCTGTTACTTTTTCACACTTGTTTGACTCCTCTTTGTTAAATCAAGTTTAAGGATGCCTTGATTTAGTGATGTAATGTGTCTAACACATTCACATTAGGTCTTGGGCCCTTGTAAGCTAAATGAACTTAATTTTTCCTTATTTAGGGTGTTATAAAGTGTTGTACCACACTTTCACACTAATCTAGGGTTTTCATTAAATAAGTGGGATTATTTATGCTTTAATTGGCCTTATTTTTCATCCACAAGCCTTAATTAATGCATCTTTCCAAGGATAATCTTGACATAAACCAACATCCAATCATAATTCATGTCTTTTTAGGTTTTGTGGTCTAGATTTAGTGATTTGGGATTCATATGCCACCTTGGGCGTATGAGTCCCGCCTAGGTTTTAGGGCCCCGATCTGAATTTCACATGAATCTTAGCATTTTTTAAAAATGTGTCCCATAGTTAATCCTAATGGGACTCATATGCCACTTCTGGTGTATGAGTCCCATGTTTCCCAAAATCAAATTTAATTCAAATTTTTGGTGGGATTTTATCCTCCTAAATCTGATGTCAGCTTGTAGTGTTGTAATTTTGGGAAATTTGACATAAAAAAGTATAAATACAAGGCTATTTCATTCATTTTTCACCTAGCAAGTTGAATAAGCATCCTTATAGGAAATTTGAGTTCACAAGAGCATTCAAGTGTTTACAAGAGCATTAAAGAGTCTTCAAGAGCTGATTATCAAGTGGTTTGGAGCATTATTCAAGTATCAATCATCATGCCAAAGTCATCATGCATCATGTTTTTTTTTGAGCTAACAATTGTGATGTAGGGTTTCATGATTTAAGCAATCTTTCAATTCAAGATCTACATCCATTGAAGCCATTTCATACATGTTTACAACACTTTATTGCTAGGGTTTGGTGAGTTGTAACATTGCATGTTGTTCATTCATCATTCCTTCATTTCATTACAATGTTTGATTACCAAAACGAGTTTTAACCAAGGCAGTCCCCTTTCTACTAACAAAACAAAAAAATTCCCTCTCTTTAGTGTGTGATTTGCACATCTAGGTTGAAGACATATTGAAGAGAAAGTTTGGAGAAAAGTTATCAAAGTTGTCACCTTGTTTTGGAGATCATTAAAGCACTTCCATAGTGCATAATTCAATAATTCAGACTCGAAGATCAAGTTAAGAAGATTAAGCAAAGATTGACGAGCAGATTCAAGTCCTAATTTTCTAGAAAAGGATAACTAGATTGATACTCCACTTCTAGCGTATGAGTCCCAATATAGTGAAAGTTGCAGTTTTCAAGAGTTCCAGACTTACCTTTGTTAGATTTTTGTTCTTTCCCAGAAACCCTAATCTAGGACTAAATCTCCCAGATTGGTGTATGAGTCCCAACAGGCATTAATTTCAATGTTTTCAACATTTCAAGTCTTCAATCAAGCTCCTTCAGGTTTCCAGGTGCACACCTCTGATCTCTTAGCTTTCTATTCTAATTTACATGCATTTCTAGGTTATTTATTGAAGTTTTGCATTACATTAGGTTTAGACATTAGGTCTTGCATTTCATTAGTCTTTCCAACCTCTAGCTTGGTGGTGAACCCTCTTGTAGTCATTGATCATACCCTAGGACACCCTATTGCATGATCTCTCTCTCCTGTTTCATCCTTGGATTGAGATCTCTAGGGTTTCCTTGAATGAGAGTGTAGAAGATTGTTGTTCAATGTTCTAAACCATAAGCAATGGAAATTTTCCACCTTTCACCCACATGTTTCCTCTATAAACTTTGTAGGAAGTTGCTTATCTGAAGGCTATGTTTTGGCTTGTTGCATGATCTTAGGTGCAACCTTCCAGATTATACATGTCTCCTCCCAATCACTTTCTAATGGCTCCATTTCTCCCTCAAGACTCTATCTTATTTTTCTTACCTTGCATTATATATATTTTTTGCTTTGATAGATTTCATTTAAACACAATTTATTCAAATATAATCAATTATCATTGCAAATATTAATTGTCTGATCAATTGTTAAGTGTATATGAGGGGGGATTTTATCATTATGGGGGTCATTTTTGAATACTGGGGGTTTTTCATTTTATGTTTAAGTATCTAGAAATTTGAAAGGAAATAATTAATATTATATTTATAAACCTTTTTAATCAAATTTCCCTTAATATGTAAGAAGCATTTTAGTTACATTAGACCAAGAATATAATTTAGTAAAAATGAAAATTTTACATAGTTAACAAAATTGGTTCAATAATAAAAAAAATGTTGTTTTTCATTCAATCCTTTATATAATTAAGTTATATTTAATTTTAAATAATTAAATTTGATTTAATTCAAACTTGAAATTTACCTTCAATTTTTAAGCTTAAATTAAAATTGAGATGATGTATTCCTAGTAACAATGTTATTGGATCCATGGTCTAAATTTAATTATGAGAAGACTTATAAGATGATCATGATTAAACATGTCAACAAATACTATGACAAGCATAAATAGAGAGGCAATCCACCTACTAATTCTACAAGTTCAATGAATATGATGAAATGGTTAAAATATAGAAGGCATAACTCATTGTTAAGGGTCAAGTGGTGGAAATTGACTTCAAATTCTTCACTTGACAATGTGAATGCACTCATTTGATAAAATATTTCTTGAATCTATTAATTTTGCACTTGCAAAATATTTTAGGTTGTAGGAGAGCATTTAAATCATTAGCACTCATGAGAAATTGAAAGAAAAGTAGTAAAATGACTTCTTAAACATAGTCTATACTCTTCCTAATCCTAATTCATCTCGCCATTAATATGAAGGAAAATTAGGTAAGAACACTAGCTCATATGATGACACTTTTGGAAGGAGAATAAGGTGTAACATTCATTGAGAGATAATTATAAAATATAAATAGTCCTTATAAACTAATAAAATTTCATAATTCTTGAAATAAAAAAAATTGTAAATTTTAATTCAAAACAAAGTGGTATGTAGAGGTTGATGGGACAGTGGAAATACGAAGATAATAGAATGTCTAGTTATGCATCAAAACTTTGTAAAAGTAATTTTATAAATATATCAAACATTTTAACCATCTAAGGGAAATCTACAAAAAAGGTCAAGACATTAGGAGGTTTGGAAAAAACTTTGAAAGTTTGATAGTTCCTTAGAAGTATACAATCCTAAAAAGTACTCAAAATTCAAGATTTCAGTAAGACAATTGACTCAAACCTTATAAAAATGACTTAAATATGGAACACATGAATATTTAGTTGCTCTAAAATCCTTTAAAATCCTTCTTCTAATGACCAAGAGGGGGAAAAGAAGAAAAATAGAGACAAAAAAACACTATTTAAAAAGTAATTTAAGAAAGAAAGGGGATCCATATTTTACCAAAGTAAAATGGGGGCTTGTGTGCAAGGCACAAGAATTTTCATCTAGATTTATTAGACAATTTATATTTTGTGGATATGGCTCCTTTCCTTGTACATACTACTAAACTATGGAATTTATTTAGAATTGCTATTATTTTTTACATTAATACTATAAAAACATTTTTATTATCTTTTTTAAAATATTGGCTTCATTTTTCTATGAATTAGAAAGTGAATTTGGTTTCTTTTGTGAACTTAGATATTTAGGCCTATTCCAATAAGTTTAATGTTGAATTTCAATAGATTATCTCAACCAACAGGGGATCAACATGTACACAATTATCCAGGTTCGTCCAAATAGAAAGAATATACATACCACCACTTATCCTACACTGATGAGTGTATCCACTCTCATAGTAGGATCTACCTTTGTATATCTTCTACATAATAGTAGGGATGTGTGGAAAATCCTCTAGTGATAGATTCAATGTCTATGAGGCCATTTTTATGACTCTACTACTAGAGTGGGTTGTTCTTGTCCCATTAGTTATATATGATACATAGGCTATGTGGAACATTCTTTTTACTTTTCCTTATGGGTACTATTAGTGGGAGGTGCTAAGGCATGATGAAGCTCATCTATCACCTCCTAGTGCTATTTCTTGTGCTTAAGATAAATATTTATTTTTCAGACATGTGAGGTCATATTTTGAATATTTTTATTTTTTGAGCCATATATACCAACCATACACCTTTTCAATGTAAAACTTCTATATATATTTCTTCAACTTTTATGATTAATATATATTGTAATGGTAAAATTTCCATACAAATGGTATTTACCATCTAGTTTTGTTTCCATTTTTAAGAAATGCCTTGATACATGTACATATCATTATATAACACAATTATATCTGAAGCTAGTTTATTCTCCTACTCTTTCGCTATTCTTATACACACATATCCCTTATTTATCCCCCACTGTATCATTATACACATAGTCTAAAAAATGAACAATCCACACATTTATTAGTCTTATTCATACACCTAAACAAGCATAGCCATTATACATCTAAATTTGATAGTTTGTTCATATAAGGCCATTTTCACAAAGATTAACCCTATTTTTGCTAACTTGATCCTTGCCTTTCTAAAATTTAAATTCAAAATTTTATTTTTTGACCCCTATTAATTTTTGAACCTTGAGTAGACTAATTACATATTTTGTAGAATTTGGTGCTATGTGATAATAGTTAAATGCATTCAATGTATTCATTTTATATTATCTAGAATGGATAAGTTATCTCTCATTATACAATATAAAAAACATCATGAAGAGTGAAACATTTGGATTTGGTGAACTAAAAGGAGTAAGAAATATGCTTACACTATTCGAGGTCCCTTGTCTATTATCTTTGAGCTTTATCACATATTTCTAAGGATTGAAATAGGAGAATGTGTCTCCTTAAAACACAATTGCAATCCCTTCTAAGTATTTCTAAATACTATCAAGCCTTAGATATTAGGAATAGGAAGAGAAAAAGATAATCTTGGTGAATAATATATGATAATCTTGTATTATATAAGATCAAGTACAAACGTAGAGATGACATTTCTAATTATGAACTTAATTTCAAATAAGACCGAAATTCATTTAAAATTCATCAAAATTTATTGATAGTGAGATCACATTTTCTAAACAAATATAACCATATAACAATTTTTTCATTAAAAATTTACATTCTTGAATTAACACACCAAGATTATCAATGATACTTTCTTTCATAAAATAATTATTCTAATAATATGATGTATTATTCTAAATTTATTATTTAAATAAACATCAAACCTTCTCTTTAATTTAAAATTTTCTCAAGATAGATATATGCTTTTTGTCAACGTTTAACGAAACATTAAATGTGGTGAATATGAATCATGATGATCCGAGGGATCCGATTGAAGGAATAGAATATTATTTTATATGAATTAAGAATGTTTAAGATACCTACTGCTTTTTGTCGATGGTGTGAAGTGAATAGATTATTTTTTAATGAAAATTTTTGTCGACTATATTTATACTTTATATTAAGAAACAACTGGTAAGAATAGTTTAAGAGTACTACTACCAGTGCTCAAATTTGACGATCGACCCTACCTGTCAAGAATTTTTTTTGTGATGGTCATTTATTTGAAGTTTCCTTTCAAATATTAAAAGTTATCTATTTTAAGAAAAATATATGTAGATTGAAAAAATATATATAAGAATAATTACATAGAAATTTTAATAGTGTAACTAAAAATTTTCCTTTCAAGTGATACATTCATTGTAAAATTTTAATCGTATTTTACAGCTAAAATGACTAAATACGGCCATACTACCATCAAATTTAAGCCCTAGTCTACTACTTATTTTAAATGTTATATCACTCATTGGGATTAGAGATATTGTTCTTAAATATAAAAAATTCTTTCCTTTTTAAATATCCCAGGGACATTAGAAGTCCACGTTCATTATAAAGCACATTTTCTTTTTATTTATTATATTGGAGGATTCCCTCCACCCACCTCATTCAGGCTGTCGTGGGCAGTGGAACTCAGCCGCCATAAATAGGGTTGACATTAAGCGCTTTTTGGAACGGAAATTAAGAGAAGCTTCAATAATTAAGGATTTCCTCAATTAGTTTATCAAATCAAACGTTGATAAATTCTACACAAGAAAATTTCCTGTTGGGGCGTAACTGGAGAAGCGCTGCCTTGCCCAATACCTTCTCTAGAATTATTTGGTGAACCCAATTAAAAAAATTCCGAGCAATTTGCAACTGGTTCATTTTAAATATCTTGTCATTGAAGTTGAAGAAATGTCCCTTCGCAGTGAAAGGCGTAGATTTAGATAAAGGTAATGTGCGCTGCACCAAGCACATAAACTCGCTGGTTAGTTCCTTCACCGAGAAAGCACTGAACAATGATTTTTTTGAAAAAGAAAAAGATTCTAAAGTTGAGTGAAGCACCTTTATAAGTAGTGCGAAGAGCTTTAGTGGTTCAGTGCAACAGTCTGGATAGCAGATATGGCTGACAGCAGTAGAGTTAATGCAATGGCGGTGTTTGCAGTTATAATGTGGGCGAGCTTGTACCTCACAAGCGCCCATGCAACTCCTGCTCCCTCACCTCATTACTTTTCAAAGGCGCCTCCACCTTATCACAAGCCACCGCCACCCATGAGCCTTGCAATTCCCCCTAAGGCGCCTCCACCTTATCACAAGCCACCTCCACCCATGAGCGATCATGCAATTCCCCCTAAGGCACCTCCACCTTATCACAAGCCACCTCCACCCATTAGCCATCATGCAATTCCCCCTCCTCAAAAGGCGCCTCCACCTTATCACAAGCCACCTCCACCCATGAGCCATCATGCAATTCCCCCTCCTCATAATCATGCCCATGCCCCTCCACCTCATGTTCATGCTCCTCCCCCTCATGTGTACGAACACAAGCCACCTCCGCCCATGAACCATCATCAACTCCCCCCTCCACCTCATCACAAGCGTAGACACCCTCATAATCCTGTTCATGCTCCTCCCCCTCATGTGTACGAACACAAGCCGCCACCACCCATGATCCATTCTGTCCATGCTCCTCCCCCTCATATGTACGAACACAAGGCGCTGCCACCTATGATCCATCCTGTTCATGCTCCTCCCCCTCATCACAAGGTCCATGAGCACCACAATGCTCCTCCCCCTCATGTTTACGAACACAAGTTCGCACCTCCGCCAGAGCACATTATAAGGACTGGCTATCCTTCTCACCACAAATATGCACCACCTCCTGACCATGACCATGACAAAGACCAACACCACCACCATCACCATTACATTCCCCCACCTCCTGACCATGACCACGATGAAGAT
Organism: Sequoia sempervirens; assembly: GCA_007258455.2. Classification (NCBI taxonomy): domain Eukaryota; kingdom Viridiplantae; phylum Streptophyta; class Pinopsida; order Cupressales; family Cupressaceae; genus Sequoia; species Sequoia sempervirens. Next base: position 206,792,935 of record VDFB02353493.1, read on the forward strand.
CACCACCACCATCATCATCATCACGTTGCACCACCTCCACACCACGGGATGAAGCCAGTTGAGCACAAGGCGCCGCCGCCGGTTTACAAACACGAAGTCCCTCCGCCTTTCCACCATTCTTCCAAGCCACCGCACTATCCTAAGGCTGCTCCACCTCCTCACCACGCTTGATAATATGGACTACCGACGCCACCATGTCCAGCAAGGTATGTTTTTCTTTTTGGCTATTATTTAGACGTTGATTGTGTTATTTGCAATGGATCCACTATGGTTCTAATTAGGACTTTTCATTTATCACCAAAGGAATGAATTTTATGCTATAAACTATATTTTCAGCTGTGAATCGTGAGTTTAAATTATTGACAGTGAACTTGTCTGTTTTGCAGAATAGAAGGATACCAAGAAAGAGATGATAAGAAATGGGCTCGGAACAACCCTTTGTTTAGTTGCTGGTTTGAAAGTAGTCGAATAAAAATTCATTTATTAATTCCTTTCCATATCTTGAATAAAAGTAGTATTGTCGTTGGGGACATCGATGGTTGTAAACCCAATCTTATATAAAGATTGATATAATGTCCGTGATATGATAGAATATTGTAATCTGCTATTGAATAATTGAAGTTATGTTCTTTTGAAATTTGACATTGCATATGCTCTTGTCTTACAGCATTGAAATGCAATTTTAAATAGAAATCTTAGACAACTAAAATTGTCAGCATTCTCTGTTTGGATAAAGCATGCTTTCTTTCGTAACTGATAATTTCATTAGAGAATCGTTCCAGTCATCAAATCTTGCAGTCTTAAAATGTTTAAAAGTAACAATTATCTGGATTGTTGTTTTAAATGGATAGAGCATCAGGTATAAGGTTATATCGAGTATGATACGCACACGCAAATGAATTTGGTCTCGTATACTTTCACCGCTAGGCTATCATTAGGTTAACTTTCAGATTGTTTAAAAAAGAAAAATTAATACTTGAAAAAAGTAAATAAAATGTCGATTCTTCATCCTTTAACACACATTCTCTATTTTGGATGCCCTTTAATCATATATAACAACGGTGATAGAAATCTTATGAAAAGACGCAGAGATGAAACTTTTAGCGTCAGCCGTACAAACCCTATCTCTTTTGAAAATCGCCTCCTAATTGAGCTGGGAATGGCTAAATTTGTAGATAAATGTAGATTTTTCATTTGGGAATGGTTAAATTTGTACACTTGTTTTCTCAAAATAAATTCTTAGTTTTATGGTATATTGTTTATTTGTTTATTGATTTTTTTTATTTTCTGTAATATGTTTAGATCAGATTTAAGTTTTATATACATCACTCCTTTCAAGGTTAGCTTAAAAAAATGTTCTATGTAGTTTTCTTATATTTTCATTTATATGTAGAATAATTGTTAGTCTAACAATCCCTCTAATGTAACTCGAGGGAATTGAATCTAAGTTAAGGCTTCGATACCAAATGACAATTTTAAAATTCAATTATTCAACTAAAATAAACTTTGAAATCAATTATGATTGTAAATCCAAAATTCATATGTGCTAGCGAACTATCATGAATTTAAAGAGCTAATAGTGTTAGTTTTAGTTCTAAAAAATTGTTGAAGAAGGATTCCAATACCTAGATGCCAAATAAATTAATTTGTTGTCACATTTAGATCTATTTTATAGGAGGTTGTTGTGAGTGTGTTGTGCTTCTTTGAAGCTATATATTGTAATTATCCTTTATTGAAAAATACAATAATTTATCTTGTACAATATTCTATTGTATTTCTTTTGCTATTCTATTTTAAAGTTTTATCATAGTATAAAAGAAAGATTGGATGTGACTCCATTATTGGAATGTCTAGGAATATGAGAGCATATTGAGAGTTTGTTCTCATTGAACTTGTTTCAAAGTGAATAGCATAGGCATGCATAACTACTTTAGGAGCTCAATTGTGTTCAATTCATCAAAAGAGGAAAATAGATCTCCCTAAAAAAAGGGTCAAATTTGTTGAGTACCAAAATATTGAAGTCCATCAAATTTGTTTAGAGGAAAATATTTTCCAACCATGTGTTTTATTTCGAGGAGAATAAAGAGGGATTTGTTGCTATTGGTGGTGGTTGGTAGGACTTGTAAGGTATGATAAAGATGGAGAAATCATCCAACTATTGAATGATGATTACATGTATTAGAATAATAAAAACACATTAAGAAAGATTGTCTGAGGAAATGTAAGTTCGTTAAAATGCCTCTATTTAAATGTTGGAGGAGGAAAGGTTCTTTAGATTTGGTAAGTGGCAATGGTGTTCTCATTTAATAGTTTAGTGGATTTTTGGTTGAAGGGAGGGTGTTGGAGATAATTGCAAATCCAACATCAATACATGCTAATGTGTTGCCAGGAATTTGGAGAGCTACAACTATTACTTTGAGTTATAGAAGTTTTTAAATGTAGGACTCTAATAGGCATTGAATAGTTTAGTTTGTTGTCATGCTTAGATTCACTTTTATATCAAATTTATCCACAATAAAAGATAAATGTTTTAACCATTGATCTTGAACCCTTGAATACAATAGCTTTATTCTCTAATACACTTGCAATCACTTATTAGAAATTTTATAAGAAAAATAAAATTTAACCTAGTTTTAACTCAATAATTATCCTTTAATATTAACTGATACACATTATTTAGGACTATCATGCATATGGTCATACATAATAGGCATGGAAAGTTTAAAATTAACTTTACAAACAATAAATTGCTATCATAAATCATCTAAGATATATTATATATATTCAAACTATTATACTGGTACATGTTGGTTGTGCTAAACAATCTCATTACAAGGACATTATGACACATGATTTGTAGGTCATCATAATCATTATGAATAGGAAAAATTACTATCAAGAGGCCATAAGATGAACATAATAGTCCATGAACAAAATGTGAACATCACAATATTTTTTAGCACAAATGTATAACAAAAATTGTACTTGGAAATTAGGATGCCATGGTAGTATCTTAATTCATAGACTTGGATAGTCAAAAGGTTGCATTATAATTAAAGAAACAATATTTTTAATAAGATAATTCTAAAAAATGAAAAAAACAACAATCTCACTAAGATGAATATTGGCATACCTATCCCATTTGGAAGTTTAGATTCTACTCAAGCATGCTTGAGGGATAATATTATACCTTCAAAGTATCCAATATTGCTTCATGATCAATATTACTAAGTATCCATAGTTATTTTATTTTTGGTTTCACACGATGCTTCTATAACTTAGCATTTGTTACTACAACTAAGTGCACATGTATAAGTATGGTTTTATACTTATCAAAGTCTTCAAATGTAGCTATTCCATTATTTCTAATCATGTATGTTTGCAACCAAGTCCCAACAATAATAATTGACCCTATAGGATATATGAATCCACAATCATCTATCGTAGCTTTGCATTGGATTTTATTTTCCTTATACATATCATGCCAACCAATAGTATGATGCCTCTTTATTCCCGTCCGGTGCAATGACTATATAAACATGAACCAATTGTACAAGGTCCAAAAGGTGTTCATATTCAAATAAGATCTCCATGTCGTTGAGTAAGGATGAATGAGATTGAGATAAAGGAGTTTGATATCATGAAATCCATGTATCTACCCACTCACTTGACTCATAATGATTTGAATCACATTAATATAACTTTGAAAAAATAATTTGTTTCTTTTATCCAAATAGTTTGTGTACTTGCATCTCATCTTCAAAATAATTGCATCTTTTATGATCCATTGATTCTCTGACAATCTAATTTCTTTTGCACTATCCCCTCATCAACCTACCAAAAGAACCTACAAAATTCTAAGTCAAGTTCCACTCCTTGTGAGAATACATATCTATACCACTTGAAAATAGAATCTACATAATTTAATGTTGGACCACTTCAAATCAATACTTGTTCTTTAACTAGAATTCTCTTCATGCAAGAACCCACTAGACATCATGTTCCCATTTATATGCTCAACTTCAAAAGCTTTGAATATGATATACACCCTTCTCTATATATATTATACTCAACCAATAACATATACAAACATTCTTGAACTGGAAGATCAATTATATTACCATATGAGACACCAAACCATTCAAATACCTTTTTCCTACAAGAACTCGTAAAATTATTATAAATAATATTTACATAATTTAATAAATGAGATCGATCATCACTTGTGTAAAAATGGTACTCATTGACTATATTCCTATTCTCATATATAATCTCAAGGAAATGTCTTTATGTGATGTGAAAAAAATACTAATCTAAATAAAATTCTAGTATTGGGATCTAACTTCATTTTACAGCTATAAAGTGTTGTTCCTATAAAATTGACTACATAGATAGTAGTTCCAATGAAGAAAAAATATTTACACACCCTAAATTTTTGATCTAACTATCAAGACCTATTCTATGCTTGACATATTTGTAATTTTTTTTCTTGAAATCAAAAATAAAATCAGCAACACTTACTTTTCTTGTAATCGACTCGCATCTAGAACTTTCACCTCTACTCTTTAAATTGTATTGAATCACTATACCTTATTTTTTTCTAAACATTTTTCTTTCAAAAATCATGTTCGCTCTCCTCATGAATACATGATATAAAATTTTATAACCCACCACATTATAAGCACATTTTACTTAAACGGTCATTTTTATAGAAATTTCAACCATCATCTCTAACACATAAAAATAAATCTAGTAGTGCCAAGATGAGTTTGGTAGTTGAATTGAACCACAATACTATAATATTTGTTTAGTGTGCAAAGTAGAATGAATACTACATAATAGTTCATAATACATAGAAAAATCCATGTGGTATTTGTAACATGTACTAAAAATTTTAAGAGACACACAATTAAAGGGATTAAAAGATTCGAATTCCCTTTGTGAGATTGTCAAACCTAGATGTATTTCACAAAATTGTTTGTACAATGTTTTTTTTCATCATTTCAAGTTATTTTCAGGATGTAGTGTGTAGTCTAGATCCGTAATTATTAATTTTAAAACTTCTTTTGCATTGGGTGATACTCTAGAGTTAGAGTGACAAAATATTTTAATTTCAACATTTGTTCTATAAATTAGCTTATTATCAACTGATGGAAGATTACCACTATAATTGCAAGTATCATTTTCAAGGGGACTATCTAGTCTTGATCTTAATGTTAGTACTTTTGACAATGTTTTACAATTTAGGCTTACGTAAAAATATTTTTTCCTCATTAATGTAGCATTTATTAATTGCTTACTTCTTACTAAGGACTTTATTGATTTATACTAAAATATTTTATCTTTCTCCTTACTAATATTTCTAATAGAAAATGATGGATGTGGTGTTTCATTTTATTTTTGAAAAAAATCCTCTTTTTATGTAATTTGGAGATACATTGATTTTCATTGTTCCATGCATGTTATCGATTTTATCAATGTTATGAGAAATTGGATTATGGAGTAAAATTTCAATATCATGCAGTTCTATAGAGTAGAAAAAAGTAACCCTTTTTCACACTTAATTTGGGAACAAAAGATATAAAATTAACTTAATAATGCCTTGAGTTGGTGTTGTAATGTGTTGTACACATTCACATTGAATCTAGGGCCCTTTTAAACAAAATATACTTAAATTGTACCTTATTTAGGGAGTTGTATAGTGTTGTATTACACTTTCACACTTATCAAGGGTTTAATTAATTAATTGTGGTTAATTGAGCTTAATTGGCCCCTTTAATTCCAATTTAAGCCCTCTTAATTACACTTTTCGAAGGATCTATCCTAACACCCAATAATGATATTACATGAAATTTAATTTGGAAAATTTGAGGTCCTAGAAAATGGTGCTAGGATCCTTTCACATTTAGTGGCGAATGGGTCCTCTCCACATATGACACCCCTTTCTTGTCATTTTTGACATTGGTTTTTGATGTTATTTCATCCCCTCGAAGCATTGTCCTAGAAAGTTGTGCTAGGACCAATTTTACTTTAGTGGTGAATGGGTCCTCCTCACATAGGACACCCCTTTTGAATTTAATTGTGGTAGGATTCTAATGATTTTCAATCCTAGATCTGATGTCGACTTGAATTATTTGAATTTTAGGGTTAATCTCTAGATTTAGTATAAATATGGGGTTAATTTACATTGTTTCTCCTATAAAATTTTATGTGGCTTCATGGGATCAAGAGCAAGAGCATTATAGAGTACTTCAAGATCATTTCAAAGGCATTCAAAGGAAAATTAGTGAAGTTTTATTGCAATAATTCAAGGTCATATCATCATGTCAAAGGCATAGTGCATTCAAGCATGTTTTTGAGCTAAGATTGTTGATGTAGCATTCAAGATATACTTTGAGATCAAGATCTACATTTTTTATGGCCACTTCACGTTAGTTTACATATTTACATTCCAAGAAAAATTCCAAGGTATCAACATCTCATTGTTTCATGTTTCATGCTTCAATTTCCTTATTTCATCATTTGGTTTAATTACCTAAATAGGGTTTGACTTAGGCAAACCCCTATTCACTAACAATCAACTAGTTTTTCTCCTCTTGAATGTGTTCTTGCATATTTATAGGTTGAAGATCAAGTGGAGAACAAGATTGGAGCAAAATTGTCAAAGTTGTCAAGTTGCAAAATTGTCACTCACATTGCAAGAACATGAAAACAAGGCTACAAAATTTATTTCAGGTTTTTGGGAGTTGATAACCAAGGATCTAAGAGTGTAGAAATCAAGGAACAAAACCTAGATCTTAGTTTTAGAAACCCTAATAGGGATCTATTCGCCACTAAAGGCGAATGAGTCCTTTGTGACCTCAAAACAACCTTCTTGTAGCAATGTACACACGATTCTAGCCTCTCAAAACTTCCCTCATAGTGGCTATAATAGTTAGGAATAATTTTGGATTGTTATTTATGCATTTTGGCCTTCATAATTGAGTGAAGAATCCCCTAGAAAAACATAGTGGTTTGTCATCTTGTTCACTCATGGTGGTAAACCCTAATTTTTCTATGTTTCAAGTTCATATCAATAATATTCAAGAATATTTTGGAATGCTTCCTTTTCTATAATATTACTCTCATCAGTAGGTGTTTCATAATATTTTGTAATATTTTCACTTTCATGTTCAACCTTTTCATTTTCAATATCATTGTCAATTTCATTTTTATCAAGCATTTCATTATATCTTAAAAAATTACAAAACTTTAACTTTCATGTCATTTGAGGGTAAAGAAGACCCTTCACCTTTACGAGTGTCCAACATACCTTCTCTTCTAATATTCTTCACTATTCTATCTTTTTCGCTAATCGTTTATATTTTCTTTAATTGAAGTTTCATCCTCCTTTTTTATTTTACGATGGAAACCACTACCCATGTTATACAAATAAAAAATATTACCCTTATTTATAGAATCAGATTTTTTTTCCATGAGTGAAAATAAATATTATTTTGTCTATAATTTGTAGGTAATATAGGTTTCTTAAGACCATGGAATTTATGAGGGCCATTTATAGTCCCAACAAATTTTTTATATTCGTTATTCAAAATGGATATGTATTACGAAAGAATGAAATGATTTTCAACACTTCTACGTAATGGATATCCAATATTTCTAGAAAAAAGATGTTCACACCTTTTTTGTCTTGAGAATGTATTGGGTTTAGTCTTGGGAATGACAAGACCAAATATTTTATTGCTCCAACATGTTTAGAGGTTCCATCTTCTTTTCATGAATTCACTCTTCATGTTGACAACCATTTTTTTTTTAATTTGATGGAAAAAAAAATAGTTTATTTAAGAAATTGACAACATTCTAAAAGTATAAGATATTGTTTATTCTAAATGTAATAGGTAATTATTAATAGTTTTCTACATACAATACGTCTAAAATCCTAATGGACACATTGATTAAAAAAATATTTAAAAATTCATAGTAAAAATATTATAACTCATTATTTACAAAAAAATTCAAAAAAGTTTGTGTCACATGTGGGCATGTGTCCTTTACTTATATTAAATATTAATTATTTGTTCTTGTACTTAGGTTAATAGAATGAAACCTAATTCATTTTTTTAAAAAATCTAGTAGTGCTTCATTGGAATTTCTAATTTTCACCAAATAATTGTTTTTTTTAAAATATAGTAGCCTAGAAAATATGTTCAATTTTCTATAAATTTTATTCCTACATATTTTTCAAATTGTGTGGACAACCCATTCAATTTTTTAGGTAAATTCTCTTAAGTGGGTGATCCCACAATACTGGTTTACAATTCCCTTCATGAAGAAAAATTGCAAAATTGCTCCAAAGAAAAAAAATTGAGTTTCTCAAGGGTTTGCTTGAGGGGGGCAGGGAGGTGGGGGCTTTCGCATGAACCCAAAAATGGGTTTTCTTGAAAACCCCTTTGGCAAACCCCCATGTGATGTCATCCACCTTTTCACATGTCTTTTTTAATGAAAAGAAAAGAAAATTTAAAAATGGGGGGTTTGAGTGAACCCCTCTTCACTCGAAGGTGTCTAGGGGGGTTCGCTTGAACCCCCCTTTTTTTCCCTTCTCCCTCTCCTCTAGCAATTTTCTATAAAAAATCTCCTTTTCGATCTTGGGTTGAAGATGAAAATGGAATCAACTTCACAGAACCATCTAGATGATGGTAGTCCTCAAAATGAGCTATCCATCAACATAATTTTAATATATTTTATTCTTATTATGTATTTTTATTTTAATTAAAATTGACAGGTTTTTCGCAATTTCGTAATCAAGCTCTTTTATTCCATTACATTGAAAACAAGATTATAAAAAAAACCTAAAAATGTGCCCGTATTGATGTCCTTTGATCCAATAAAAAGTAAATCAATTTGATTAAACATAAAAATAGATAAGCCAGGACACCATTCACCAAGGTCTGAATTATTGTAATTGAAAGACTTCAAAACTTAATTAAGAAAAATCCAATAATACACCATGGCAATGTAACAACAAGGCACAGCGCGCAATCAACAGCAACAACAACAGCGTCTCCAAAGCGCAAAACGAACAGCGATACCCAGAAATACAAAGCCAAACTGAAAAAGAAAAACTTATCCTCATAGAAAAATTATGTTGTTTTTAATGATGAACATCACTCTTTAAAATTGGTGTTTAATGAAACCAGTTTACTCTTGACATGGAAAATAAATCGCATTGATTCCATATATATATATATATATATATATACATATATATAGGGTATGTTAAGATCATGATAAATAAAAAGTGTATTTATGATGGCATGTATCGACGACTTTTTTAATCCTTAAAATTACCAGAAACTTAAAAAGTGTTCTTAAAAGTTTCAGATCTCAACTTCTTCCAATTAAAAATAAATTATGCTTATTTTAAATCTCCTAATAAATAATGATTATTCATTTATTTGAATTATGACTAAAGTCCCGATTGATAGACCCATTGAAAAACATCTATGTCAAACGCTATTTTAAATCCGTAAAAACATGCTGGCCACATTCTATACTTTGTATGTCATAAGATTAAAAAAAAATGAATTTCATGAAGTTTTTTACTAAGTTGTTGGTTAGATTATTAATGAAGTTTTTTTCATATTTCTACAAAAGTTGTAATAAAATCGCAATTAATTTATTTGCTCTGAAAACATAAAAAATATAAAACGTCATCAGACATGATTCCTCTACTTATATTTAAAATATTATAAAAAATTATTATCATTTTATTGTGGTTAGGGTGGTTAGATAGACACCTACTTCTTATTTTTTCCTTTAAATTTAAGTACTACTACATTGAAATTCCAAATTTTCACCAAATAGATTTAAAAAAAAAAAATAAACCTAGTAGTTTAGAAACTACATTCAATTTGCTAAAGATTCTATTCTTACATGTTTTTGAAATAATATAGATAACTTATTCAAATTTTTATGTCAAGTTGTCTAACTCTGAGTTTTCTGAATTTTTCGCAACTTAAGGGGTTATTTTTTCCATGATGATCCTGCACATACCCTATATATATTTAGAATTTGCAGACAAAATGTCACAAATCACTAGTTTGCATAATCTTCAAATTCCTCATGGTTTAGTAGCTATAGGTGCCTCAAAGTGAAGATTTATTTAAAAAATTAAGTTCAATGTCCAGTTTGGTCGAAAAGTATAAACCAGTATTGTGGGATCACCCAAGTCTAGTTTTTAGCATTGTCATTTCCACTTAGAGGCATTGTTTGGCCCATCATGATTGTATAGTCACCCTATTAAATAATATATCTAGAAGCAAGGTCAAACTCCACAACTTTATGATTTTCTTCATTATTTAATTTTTTTTTTTCTATTTAAAATTTGAGAAAAATGTGGGAGATTAGGAGGTCTAGATGTTAATTAAAATATCATTTAGTCCACTAGAATTCCACAACTATGTATTTCTTAAATATTTTTATTAAGATTTTGGGTTTGAAATTTGCATTTGTTGTGGAATTCTAAGGACTTCTAGAGGTCAACCAAGAGTTTAAAAACCCATCTCTCCATCAAAATATCATAAATATGTGTCTTCTCTAAATTTTTTATTGCATTTTGAATGTACTTTTGGTAGAAATACATGCAAAAAAATTAGGGAAAAATAGACATCAAATTAAAATAATTAAAATCTAGTTCTCCACTAAAATATAATATTTTATGTTTTCATCTAACAAGTGCATTTCAAAAAATCAAATGATTTTGTAACAATTTTACATTGACCGAGACCTTTAACTATTTTTTTTTAATTTTTGGCTAGGGCATCATAAAATTTTAAAATTTTATAACCTAACTATTTTCCCTAATTTTAAAGTTTAATTTCTCAATTAGGATCATAAAATAGGGTTATATTTGATCATTGAGTTTTTATACCCAAGGGTTTGAACAAACTAAAATAATTTATCCATGGTAGTAATATTATTTGATCTATAGTCTAAATTGAATTCTGCTAAAACTTAGAAGATGATAATGTTGAACATGTAAGCATACATTGTCACAAGCATAAATAGTGGGGAAATCCACCTACTATTTCTAAAAGTTTGATGAGGATGTTGAAATGTTTGTGTAGTGCCATGAATTGCATCTTATGTAATTTCCCATTCCATAAACCTCCCCTTTTGATAAATTAAATTTGATAATGCAATACCCCTTTTATTCAACCTTAATTTTACCCTTAACCTATTAGTTCTTGGCCATTAATTTGAATTTATTTCATGGATTAACATGTGCCACGCAGACGTCCTGAATAGATTCTTGACTATAGTAGCTATTGAGACTTTGCGTTTCCCACCTACCAATGAATGTAATGCCTTTGATGGCTTGAAGGCATGTTTGGCCGATCATTGCATGCATATGATTTCGTAAAGAACCCTATTTTGGGATTCAATCTCTAATTCTAATATCTCCTTGAACTCAATTACTCAATCTCTTCATTCTTTCAATCTCTCTTGCATTTTCTCTGCCATTCTTTATCACCTCCATTGCATTTTTTCCCTCTACATTGAAGCTTTGGCACTATTGGCATATCATTCTCAAGATTGGAGGTTGTAGCTTCTTCCATTTGACATTCTCACTTGCTAAAGGAGGGTAATTGCAGTCTCTTTATTACATTATCTCTTGATTTTGTTAGTGATGTATTCAAATAGCACTTCTATCTTTTCTTTATCTCATCTATTTTATCTCTATTTGGATCATATTTGGTCATCGGTGATGGTGGAAACACCAACATGAGGGTTTGACTAAGGAAATCCCTTAAACAACCCTAAATTTTTCTCTCAGTCTTATGTGTGTAGGTATTGAAGGTGTATCTTTGTTGGAGCCTCATTCTTGGACTTCTTGTGAGAATTTTCTTACTTCCTTCTTATTTTATCTTTCATTTTCCACTTAGTTTAGTCTATTTTAAATTATGTTATTGTTTGTTTATTTCCCAAATTTTACATGTTCAGTTATCGTATTGTCAGTAGGTCCTTAGTATTCTTTTGTGATGGTCTCAGTGTTTGTTCCATATGAGACTCTAATGTGTCGTATTGTCGTCCTTGGTTAAGAGCTTGTCAGTTTTTTTAGAAGACCTTTGCGACTTGCTCTTTTAGTTTCTAGAACTATCCCATTTTATCTTTGCATAAAAATGGAAATAAAATCTCTTTATAATTTAATCCCGTCACCTGAGCATTGATCCTGAGGTAGTTGAGCACCATTTTCCCCTTTGGACCTCATTATCTTGAGGGTGTTGAATCTCCTCGTTTACATTTTGGTGAACACAACATGAACATGTCTTTGCTCTAGTCTTTTGTCAAGAATTTCTTTTCTCTTGTTTAGACATTTGTTGGATTGGGTGTTGTGATAAATTTATGAGTTTCACAACCTAGTCTACAAAATTTGGGCACATAGTAAGAAGAAGCATTCAACATTCAGAGATGGGTTTAATACAAAAATTCAACCTAACCCGCCAGGGTCCTGATTTTTAGAAATTCGCTACAAGATTACCACCTAGCTATACATCTTTGATTTTCATCAACGTGCCTACACATGTTCAAAAAATTTCTCAACCTAGTACTCCATCTAGATCCTCTTCTATAGACCACAAAGCTACTCTTAAGGTCCCCTTTGAGAAAGTTCAATGTTTGGAGGAGAGGTTGAAAGAGTTTGAAGAATTTATAAGTCGTGAAAATCGCAAGGGCCTTGAGTTTCTCCACACTCTATCCATTTTTTTGAAACCTATGTACCTTTGTACACATTGGTCTTGAGTAGGCCCCAAGATATGCAATCAGACATCACTGGTATCTAGTTGACTCTTCTAATGTTGGAGGCTGTGTGCATGATGGAAACCAACCCTTTTGTACCTTCTTTAACTGTTGCTAATAAAACAAATGTTACATCTGAAACCCCCATTAATGCTAGAGTTAACATATCTCGTGTTCCTTTGGGATATGAAGTTCCTCATTCATCTGGATCTGAACCTCAAATTAATACCACCATCAAATCCTATTCTAAATACCCTATTACAAAATATGAGTCAAATGTAGTCTCAATTAGCTAGCCTTGTAACCTTACTACCACCATAGTCCATTGGCTCTAAATATTGTAAATGTCCCCATCTCCCAAGGGTTGGAAGTTACAAAGTTTGATAAATACTATGGCAGGGGTGATCCGCAGACCTACATCTCATCATTCACTACCATGCATAGTGACTTCCTCTATCAGGATGCATTTCTAGCCAAACTATTTCCATGGTCCCTCAAGGATACTACACTCGAATGATTTTTATCCTTTCCTAATAATTCCATTTTCACCTTCAAGAAACTAATCAATCAATTCTTGTAGTAGTTCTAGGATAACATTGGGTCGAAGGTCACATCCACTGATCGCGTCCATTGCAAGTAGGAGGCTTGTGATAGAGAGAAAATAATTTTATTGTTTGATATGAATCCTTATTTTCTCAAATTCTCTATGCTCTACCTAATTATGATGTCCAATGTGTGTTTATGGGTAATCTACAACTGAAATTACAAGAGAAATTTCTTTTAATGAAATACTCATCCTTTGGTCATCTATGTACTGTGCTCAAAGACTATTATCATATGGTAATGTAGTACTAAGGTGACTCCTCTTCATCATCCCATCTCAATAGTTGGATAGTCATGTCTATTCTAGGAGTCTAGAAAGAATAAGTTAGTAGTGAATATTGTTTTTGTTCCTAATGAAAGGAATTTTGATGGACACAATAGAGGTTTTATGAAATAATTTGAATCTTATGCAAGTGTTATCCAAAAATCATTAAAATATGGTATAATACTCTACGTGAAATTAGACTGCTACCTAATGATAAATCGTACCCTAGTTGGTATAATGAGAAATTTTTTTATCAATATCACCATGTCCTAGGTCATGACGCTAAATGTTGTGTGCCTCTTCTTCATATTTTCCATGAACAAATAGATAGTGGTGCCCTCTAGCTTGATGATACAAAAAGAAAAACCCAGAAAATGTTGTAGCTAAGTCTAATAGCTAGTGATATATTTACACATATCCCTTCCCTTCTCATTCTTCCAACTCAATAACGTTTGTTTCCTCTAAACCTGATCATTGTGAGTATGTGAACATTGTTAGATTAAATGGGATATTTACCTACTTAAGTTTACTTAGGCATAATGCATTATAGTTTATTAGTGCATTGAATTAATTTGTAGTTGTTCTCGGCTACATTTTTACCAACTTTCCCCTTGCCTTTATAAAAAAGGCCAAAGTACATTATTCTTCATCTCAATTATTTAAAAAAAAGGAGGGTAAAAACTTTATTAAATCAGAACAACATTACAAAGGAAAGAGAACAAAACCCACCAAGGGCCCAACAAAACCAAGAACTAATTTGCACCCAAGAAGCACCTCATATCTTCCATAACCCACTCCTCAAGAACAGGGGCCATGTCATCAGGAAGATTGCCCCAATCATCCACATACCAAGAATCCTTCATCTCTATAGCCCATCTAACTAGCCCATCAGCCACTCTATTCCACTCCCAAGGAATATGGTGAAACAAAATAGACTCCAAAGTAGAACACATAGAAATAATTTGTTTGACAACCACAACTAACTGCAAATTCACATCCTCCAAGTGCCACTTTTGTAACATATCAATAACAACCTAAGAATTAGACTCACAAACAATCCACCACCACCCAAGTCCAACCACATGCTCAATCACCATAAGAATAACACTAGCCTCCATGAGATTATTAGTTTACAAACTGTGATACATGGAAAAGGAAAAAAACACCACTCCCAGGTTGTCTCTACCAATACCACCAACTCTAGCATGCGCAAGATTGCCCCTAGAAGACCCATCCGTATTGATTTTCAACTCTCTAAGAGCAAGAGGGCATTGGAAACCAACACGAGCAATCCTCTCACGCCCATGACCCTGATGCACTCTGTTCAAATTTATCTTATCCCCTTCAAACAGGCCCAAAGCATTAACCACACCCAAATCCCCAAGATCAACTGGTATAGATAAGTCACACTTTGCAATCAGAGTCTCTTGCAAAACTCCAAGGATTATCTTCCAAAGCTACCCAATAAGAAATTTTTTATCCAAGAAAATCCACCTGTTATGCTCCAACCAAATATTCCAAACAATCAAACTAGGGCCAATGATCCAGGCAATTTCTAGAAAAGAGGTCTTAGCAAGAGAGGATCCCTATCTTTTCCACTAATCATCAAAAGAAGAAACATGGCAACATGGTAGGCTCTAAAGATTCCACCAGAGATGCCAAATAGCCTTTGCAAAAGAGCACTGAAAGAAGAGATGTGAAAAATATTCTTCATGCTTACCATACAAAAAACACATGGAGGGGCCTTGAAAACCCCTCTTCCAAAGATTCTCCCAAGTTAGACACTTACCTTAAACCACAAGCCAAGAGAAAACATTACATTTAGGCCAAGAAAATTGATTCTAAACATTCTTCCACCAAGAAACCTCAGAGCTCCCAAAAACCTACTTATCCAGAACCTGATAACCAGAAGCAATCAAAAATTTGTCTTTTGGATCAGGGCCCCAAGCTAGCACATCTTTCCCATTAAGATAATTGCAAACACGATCTGATAGAATCTTAGCAAGCTCTTGACGGTCCTCCATCACACCACTAGGAGGCCACTCCAGAGGGTCCTTCTACCTAGACACAAAAATTTGACCCAAGGATTGTTGAGATTTGAAGTCTGCCACATGACACCAACCCGCCTCCTCAAAAACTTAGCACAAGTCCTAAAGGTGACTTGATGAGAAAACTTAATGGGAGGGTGACCATCCCAAGAATCATGCTAGAAGAGAGCATCTCGACCACCATTACAAATCCAAAAAATCCGCTTCTTAACAAGCTTGGCACCCCTTTTGAGGGTACCCAAAATCATAGAGCCCTTCCTCTCCACACTCTCCATCACACCCAAATATTTGAAGGTGAGAATTTTAGCCCACAACGTATGCAGTTGCGAACACCAACGCTAATACAACTTAGCATCCAAAGCTTTCCCATTAAAATAATTATGTCGTAGACTAAGACCACCCTCCTACTTTGGCCTACAAACAACATCCCACTTAACCAAGCTCTGCTTTCTATGAAGAAAGTTTCCAAACCATAGAAACTTCTGAGACAATCTCTCAAAGTCCTTGATGAAGCTAGGAGTAGAAAAAAAAATAGCACCTATAAAGAGGGAGAGTCTGAACCACCAACTTTAGAAGAGTCACTCTACCCGCTGAAGAAAGCCACCTGCAAGTCCAATGACTGACCAATCTTCAAACTTTATCAAGGATCTCTTGCCGAAACCTTTTAGGGAGTGAACAAATGGTAAGAGGGATTCCAAGATTGACAAAGGGGAGCGATCCAATCTGGAAATGAAGAATACCAGCTATTCTCCTTTGGATAACCTTAGGATTATGGAAGAAGTAGATGGAATTCCCCTCTTTAATGCACTACCTTGAAGCCGCCAAGTAGCTGTCCAACACACTATGCCAATTGATAGCCTCCTCAACCTTTTCCCTACCCATCAAGGTAGTATCATCTACAAATTGAAGATGATACTAAGGGGGAATATAATTTCCCCAATTATTCATCTCAATTATTATTCACTCATTGGTGAAAGATATTTTCTTAGAGCTCATATTTGTGAAGGTTTATATTGCAAATTGTACTCTTGGGCGGTGAATTTACACCAACATGGTATCAAAGCCGACTATCTACAACTCCTTATGTTCAGAGTTTTCATCAGATTCTAAGATCATTTATTTGGTGGAGATTATTTTGCATGTTAAATTTCAAAGTTTCCATTTTTGTTGATATTCTTTTTATTTTTCAATCTTTGCTAGAGATCTAATTTATTTGGAGAAGCACGTTTTTCTGGCAAGCAATTGGATGCATTGTTTTTGCAGCATGATTTTGTTGTGTTGGGGAGGACTGATAGAGAGATGATTTTTGATTTCCTTGTCTTTTTTTGAGACTTGCAACGTGTTTTCCCAAACCTATGTAGAAGCGAGTACTAGTTCGGATTTCTTTGGGAATGTTGCTCATTGATCAAGCATGAAAATTGTCTATTTCTTTGCTGCAATTTTTTTTTGTGGCAGCGATATACTATGAGAGGCATGGTTTTCATTTGGCCACATTCAATCATATGCTAGCCTCTTCTCTTTGTGTTCTGGGTCACAATTTGTACTTTGGGAGGCATGATTTGTCTGGTTACTTGCATGACTTCTTCCTTATTGGGCGTGATTTCTCAGTTGGGTGAAGTAGGGTTTCTTTCTTTCTCGGCATGAAAAAGTTCACTATTTTTTTTTAACTTGGCTACAAAACATATATCCCACATTGGTGGTGTGATGTTGTTTCTTGCTATTCATATAGCCTCTTACTCCCTTCATTAGTGTGACCAAAAGCTCATGTGGTTGTAAAATGTCTCTCGCATGTGGTGATTGGTGGTTTGTGTGCTACTAACTTGTGACCGTGCTCTCTAGGCTCAGTGGAGTTTTCTTGGTGTTGGCATGAAGATCAGGAAATGGGCCCCACCAATTTTTGCACCCAAACAGGTTTTTAAACCTTATTATTCATTTTTGGAGGTTTTTATAACTATCTTTGAAATTTTTGAAGAATTATTAGTTATAATGGTTTCTTTGGAGAAAGGGAAATTTAGGCGATGGAGTGATTTTATTCTCACTCATCTTAGTGAGCTTAATCTTTTTCCATATTTGTATAATGAAGTTCCTATTATAGGAACATGTTATGGGTATATTATTTGGAAAGGATATAGGGCTCAAGTCTTTAGAGTTGTTTTTTAGTATAGAAATGATGACCTTTTGGAATCACTTGTTCATTTTATGTGCTCTTGTGCTCTTTGGACTTACATTTGAGAATCATATGGATATCAAGATACTTTTCCATCTCTCTATGATCCTCTTTCCAATACCAATGTGCCTCTTTATTCTTCAGAGAAGATAAACCATGCTTGTGATCCTTTGGAGGTTTTTGAGACTTTAGATGAGGTCGTAGTTGCTTTAGAGGTTCTTGATTCTTTGTCAGAGATAGTTGAACCACCTTCATTAAGTACTTTCATCATTCCTAAGCAACAAGATTATCATTGTCTTCTTGATTGGGATTCCTATTTGCCAAAAATTGCATCCTTGTTTGTGGAGTCTCACATTTCATATTAAGAGGACACATTTGAAGGATTAACTTTCCTATTTGATGACAATTGTGGTACAAATATTGTCACTCCATCTCTATCTTTGGAGAATATTCAAAATCACTTTCTAGTGGTACCTTTTTTGTCACTTTCTATTATGATTGGACATGTTCTTGATTGATTCGTGGCATCATCTTCCAAGATCTTGGTGACACAGGAGTAGATTTCAGAGACATTATCATCCTACATTTGCATTTCACTTGCTAGTTCCTATCCAGAATGGGAAGCATTCCTACATTTGTACTTGGTTTATCTTATTTCCAAAGGGAGAAATGTTATTTGTAGGCATTGGACTATGATTTTCCTTCAAGTACTTACCATTTATGTAGGAAATTATTCATTATGTGGGGGCTATGTAGTTCTCCTTCTTTCCTTCCTATGGGAGGATCATTGATTGTATATACATGATGTATGTAGTCCTTGGGGGTTTTATTGAGTCCTCCATCCATGAATCTTGTTTTTCTTTTCTCTCTTTTGGAGAGGAAATTTCTCCCACATGGTTTTTCTCCTTTTCTCTGTTTATGAGAGATTGCATTGCATTTTGCATTGTAAATGGGTACCTAACATGGTTGTGTAGCTAGAACCCATATTGCATCTTGATATTGCATAATAATGTCCCTAAGTTACACTTTAGGGGGGTTGATAGAGTAAATAGGATATTGCCTGCTTAAGTTTACTTAGGCATCATGCATTATAGTTTATTAGTGCATTTAATTAATTGGTAGACTTTGTTGTTGGTTACATTGTTATAGAGTTTCCCCTTGCCTTTATAAGCAAGGCCAATGTATATTATTCTTCATCTCAATTATTATTCACTCATATTTTTGAAGGTTTATATTGTAGATTGTGCTCCTAGGAGGTGAATCCACACTAAAAAACATGGTATTGTTCACTCCTATTCCTCTTTTGAGTCTTGTGGACAAGATTCATGACATGCATTTTACACCACATGAATTCACTCTAAATAGGAAGCTTTCCCCTATATACATCCCCACTCTGGTCATTTGTAACATTGTAATTGGTGTTATGGTTGACCCTACTAGTAGGGTAAATGTTATCACAAAGGATACTATCTTCATTAATAATTTTTATAAGGAGAAACACTAGGAATCAATGGCCACAATCCGTACTCATGATGGTTTCTCTATACCACCCATCAATTCCATTTCTTTGATAGTCATGGTTGAACCTAAGTCTATTGGTGTTCCCTTTGTCATGATTACCGAATCTGACTTATTCAGAGTCAAAATATGCATTTCATGTCTAGTCTCCATGAATGAGGTCACATTTGTAGTCCACAAATGTATGAAGTTCCCTCATGATGGCACAATGCATATTGCCCATGACATTAGATATAAACCCCTAGTGCTGCATGGGGGATTTTCATTGGATCATTCTTGGTCTGCTCCTATTGGACCTTTACCTCCTTGTGGAGACTTGTTCTACAAGGCTTATTTTAGGTACAAGATAGGATTTGTGGCCCCTAATGTTGTCTTTCCCCCTTCATCTCATGTTGTCTCCATGAAGGAATCTATGCATGCGTAATGATACACTTTTTCTTCTGCACCTTCCTTCTCAAAGGCAATAGACAAGCATGCTCCTATGGGTATACCTTCTTCTGCTATGATTTCAAAACCTCTAGCGGTGTCCTTAGTCCCTCCTATGATACCTAGCACAAGAAAAGGAAAGATGCTCCTATTGATGAAATCTAAGACTCAATTTTTCCAACTCCTAGTTTTTCCTACAATCCCTCCCCCTACCCAGTATTGTAAGGGAAAAAATACAATTGGAGTTGGTTATTCTTGTGTTGCTCCTAAGGCCTCCTCCTATTCCTCCACCTATTTATAAAGAATACAAAGGAAAGGAGCCCATGGTTGAGACCCAAGTCTCTACTTTTGTGGCCACTCTTGTCCCTCCGTAAGATCCTATCCTTCTGTCGGTAATGGTCATGAAGGCTACTCCTTTAGTGGAGGAGGAGACCCAAAAGTTTTCTCAGAATTCTATCCCTAGTTGTCATAAGCATCAAAACCAACTTGCAGATGAGTGTAAGTGTCTCACATACCTTGTAGAAGGTCGAGAGTGAGCCTTCTATCCTTATCTCTACTTCTATCTTTGATGCTATTCCCATTCCTATTTGAATTCCTATTGCTTTAGTGTTTTTTCCTACTTCCTTAAGGGACCTTGATGAACCTTTCCCTAAGTGGGTACAAGTGTTCATCACTCCCTCTTCGAAGCCTCCCCTAATAACTTCTCTACCTAACCTTCATCTTTTTTCTAAGCCCATGGATATGCCTCACATGAAAGTCATGTCTACTAAGACTCCCTTTGTTTCTTCTCTTCCTTCTAATTTTTATGAGAGGATTTTGCATCCTCCTATTAAGTGAAAATTAGAGCATGTCCTCACTCTAAAAGATGGTCATACAAATCCTTCTTCATCTTCTTCATCTCCTTCTTCCACAGAGTTTGTCACTGTCCCTCTTCTAGAGGTTGGCAATGACTCTCTAGTTTCTCAGCCTCTCTTGTCCAGTCACTACACTCCACTCCAAGAAGTGCATGTTCAACTTGTTGGAGGATATTCTAACTCTGTCATTGATCTTTGCTAGATCAATGACACTAGCCTCACAAGATCTCATTGATGTAGAAGTTGAGGAGGCCTCCTCCTTGGCTCTTGCTATAGGTGAGTCATTTGGTATTGCTCTCGATGTCCTTCCTTTGCGAGCTCATTCTCCTTCCCCTTATGATTATCTAGATTTGGATTAGGATGACTTGTTAGAGGTGCTCGACTAGAACAATACCTCTTCTTATCTTTAGATTAGATTTGTGTGTTTGTTTGTGATCCATTGTACTTGTTTGTTTATGTTTGTACTCACCCATGGATGACACTTAGTGCCCTTGTAGGTACTTGGATACAGGAGAGAATATTTTTGTAAAATCTTCTATATGTTTCATCATTCTTCTATTTTTCATAAATTAATTTCCTTTTCACATTGGGGATGA
The DNA here is from genome assembly GCA_007258455.2 of Sequoia sempervirens. Classification (NCBI taxonomy): domain Eukaryota; kingdom Viridiplantae; phylum Streptophyta; class Pinopsida; order Cupressales; family Cupressaceae; genus Sequoia; species Sequoia sempervirens. The sequence goes on from VDFB02353493.1 coordinate 206,814,210, forward strand.
TGCAAAGAATTGGGGAATTTAGGCCTCTTCTATGTTGACTCAAGTTTTTATTCGTCTTCATATGATCTCCTTTTCTTTCCAATCTATTTTGGGTATGATAACAGTTCATATAATTTACACTATATATACATTTATGATCTGTTCTGACCCCGAATACTTTGATCCCCTTGTGTTCTCAATCTTTCTATCTCTACTTTTGAACTTGATGTTCTGGATTCTATATGTTATCCCTCATGCAATAAAATTCCATAGATACATCTCGCTATGTATGTCATGACACAACATCTCTCTCTATATTTCTTCTCCTTAGAATGACTTGTGCTCCTTTGTGTAGCACATATAATATTAAGGGGGGGTATCATATCTAGTTATTTTTTATTTCTCAAAAATATGTCTTAAAAATATTGATGTCTTATTATCTCATCGTCTATCTTGGGAGAAACCTGACTAAACTTGTCTTTTTTATGATTTTCCTACAACACAGTTTGCAACAAGCACAAGCCTATCAGCTTGTTGTATGGTTTCTAGCATAACACAACTTTATATTATCAATACAGTCTTTATCATCTTTTTGTATGGTCTCTAGCATAACACAACTTGCTAGCCATACCTATCAGCACCTTCTTTATATCTTATGGATTAGTGGAGGATCATGGGGGCCCAAAATAGGCCCTTAAGTGGCAATGAAAGTTTAGAAAAATAGAGTTAGGCAACTTGACATAAAAATTTGAATAGGTTATTAACATAATTTGAAAATTATGTAAGAACAAAATTTGTAGCAAATTGAATTTAGTTTCTAAGATACTAGTTATCTTTTGAAAAAAAGTAAATCTAGTTGGTGAAAATTTGAAATTTCAATGCAGTAGTAGTAAATTTTTAGGAAAAAAAATAAAAAGCAAGTTTAAGTCTCACCAACCTAAGTACAAGAAAAAAAAATATATTTTTAAACTTTCAATATAAGTAGGGGACACATGTCTAGATGTACCACAATTTTTTTTTCATTTTTCTTGCAAGTAAATAATTAGTTATGAATTTTCTATTATAAATTTTAAAAAATATTAATTTTTTTTTGTCTGATCACCATAAATTGGTCAAAATTTTATGAAATTCAATTTTTATTTATTTTTATCCTATAGTATGGGAAGTATAAAATGTGTCACATTCTTCATATTCAAAAAATGTGATTTTTTTTTAGAATGATAGATATTTTTGAATCAACCTATCAATCAAGACTTTAGTCATAATGCATGTAGAAAATTAATAATAATTATCTATTAAATTAAAAATAATGCATATCTTATATTGGTGGAAAGTTGACAATTTTCTTAATAAACCATTTTCATTTAATCAGATTTGGATTAAAAAAAGTCATCAACCACTTTTTTCATATCACCACTTTTTGGACCCCCATCATGCTACACTCACCCTTATCAGATTTATCATGTACTTTTTTTTCTTTTTTCACCTTATGTGTTTGTCTATAGCTAACATATTTGTGGTGAATTTGTAGTTAGATTTGAAAGATAGAAGACCTGTGTTCTCTTCATATCATGGCTCAACTTTCCAATCACATATACTAGATTGAAGACCTATGTCCTCTTCATCCTGGGTATATTCTCCTCAACCTCTTTCTCTCTCTACTTTAGCTCACATATATTAGTTCATACATATGCTCACTAAAGTAGGAGAAAAATGTAATGTAGTAAATTTCATCCTATGAATTTTTTCATTCCATAAACCTCCCCTTTAGATGAATTAAATTTTATAATTTAATACTCCTTTTATTTAACCTTAATTTTATGCTTAAACCTTTCATTCCCGATCATTAAGGTGAGTTTACTTCTTGAAATAACAAAAACTACATAAATTTTTGTGCACTGCATGAATGTCCTGAATATATTCAAGACTGCATTAGTTAGTGAGATGTTAGGTTTCCTACCTACTGGAAAACCTAATGCCTCTGATGGCTTGTAGATGCATTTGGCTGACCCTTGCATGCATATGTTTTCATAAAAAAACTCAATTTTGGTATTCAATCTCTAATTCGAATATCTCCTTGAACTCATTCATTCAATCCCTCTTGAATTTTCTCTACCATTCTTTATCACCTCTATTGCATTTTTTCTCTCTATATTGAATTTTGAGAATGCACTATTGGCATATCATTATCAAGCTTGGAGGTTGTAGGTTCTTCCTTTTATCATTCTCACTTGCTAGAGGGTAAACGTAGTCTCTTTATTAGATTATCTCTTGATTTTGTTAGCATATTATTTTACCACTTCTATCTTTTATTTATGTCATCTATTTTATCTCTTTCTTGATCATATTTGGCTATTTGTGGAGCTGGAAAAACCAACATGAGGATTTGAGAAGGCAAGCCCCTAAAAAACCCCAAATTTTTTCTCAATATTATGCGTGCAAGTATTGAAGGCGTGTCTTTGTTGGAGGCTTCATTCTTGGACTTCCTATGAACACTTTCTTACTTCTTGTTTTATCGTTCATTTTCCATTTACTTTAGTCTATTTCAAAATTTATTATTGTCTATTTATTTTTCAATTTTTACATTTTCAATTGTCAAATTGTTATTAGGTGCTTAGTAGTCAATTGTGACAGTGTCAAATTTTGGTCTGTACGAGACACCAATGCACTACGAGGATGTCCATGTGTTGAATTTTTGTCCTTGTTTGAGAGCTTTTTAGTTTGTCCAAAAGACCTTTGTGACCCACTCTTTCAGTTTATGGAACTGTCCCATTTTATTTTCGCATAAAAATAATAATAAATTTCATTTATCATTTAATCTCATCACCTGAGCATTGATCCCTGAGGTAGTTGAGGATCCTTTTCCCCTTTGGGCCTTGTTTTCTTGAGGGTGTAAAATTTTCTCTTCTATAGGTTGAATTCAATAATCCCTAGCTGACTCTAAAGGATCAATTGGTGAAAGTTTGACTTTGAAGTCCTCACTTGATATGGTGAATGCACTCATCTAAGAAAATTCTACTTGAATTTGTTGCTTTTGCACTTGTAGATTATTGGATTCATAGGAGAGTGTTTAAATTGTACGAGCTCATGGGAAATTTAAAGTGAAGTAGTAACGTTACTAATTTAACATAGTTTACACTCTTCCTAAGCCTAATTCATGTAACCATTAATATGGAGGAAAATTATGTAAGAACACCAACTCATATGAGGACACTTTTGGAGAGATCACAAAAATCAATAACCATTAAGATGTAATTAAAAAATAGAATGGGTCCCTCTAAACTATGCAATCATGTAACTCTTGACACCAAATAATTTTTCCATTTTAGTTCACAATAGAGATATGTAGAGGTGGCTGGGATATTAAGAGATATAAGAAGAACATTGAATTTTTGGTTATGTATTGAAACTTCGTGAAAGAAAATTTACATGTATATCAAATATTCTAAACATCTAATAGAAATTTAATGGATGAAGGAATTGGGAGGTTTGGATAAAGTTCTAAATTTTTGGTTGTCCCTCAAAAGTCCACAATCTCACAAAATTCTTGAACTTCAAGATTTCCCAAAGGAAATCGACTCAAAAAATTGTACAAATGACTTAAGAACATGGAACACATGAATCCTTAGTTGCTATAAAATCCTTAAAAAAATTTCCTCTAATTACTGAGGAGAGGAAAGCATGAAAATAGAGACAACAAAAACTTATTCTAAGTAAAAGAAAAAAAGGGTGTCCATGTTTTTCAAAAAGTAAAATGGGGTGTGTGTGCAAGGTACAAGATAAAAAACTTATCTTTTAGGAGATATGGACCCTTTCCTTGCATATACTACTAAAATATGGAATTTATTTAGAATTAGAAAGTTAATTTAGTTAATTTTGTGCACATAGAAATTTAGGTTCATTCCAAGAAGTAAACTATTAAATTTCAATATTTGCAAGATTTTCTCAGCCAATAGGGGATCTCATGTACACCATTATTCACATTAATTCAAATATAAATAATATGCATACCACCTCTTGTCCTACCCTCATGAGTGGATCCAATCTCATAGTAGGATCTACTTTTCTACATCTTCTATATTATGTGACTTTTTCCCCAAGAGAAGATATAGTCATGAAATAACCCTTTCGAATTAAAGGGGAGATAGAAAAATAAAGGATATTATGATCCTTTGGTTAAAAGGTACATTAATAAATAATACATGTATAAAAACTATTTTAAAAGAGGGAGGAATAATTATTTATTTAAATAAATTTTAAAAGGAAGCTTTTGGGAAAGGGTGTGATGCTTCATAAACCATCCCTTAAGGCTTATATAAATCATTTATTTGAGTCTTGGAAAGGCATGGAGAATATTCAAGGAAGAATAAATTTGTTTGGTGAGCTATGGACATTAGAGAAGGGGACACATAGAGCGTGTCCAACTCGGGCTACCAAGTACACCTAGGATTGTTGTGGCCAAAGTTGTTATGCATTTTGAGTAGTTATTATGAAGCATTGTTGTATACATGTTGATAAATTACTCTAGACCATGGTGTGCACTTGTGTTGAGCATTATTCTATTGAACCAACACTTGTGTAGAGTGCAATAGTGCATTTTGTTTGAAAGGGAATAGTTTCCTCCTAGATTGTTATATAGTGAGAGCCAATACCACTGACATCTTCCTAGGGTGAGAGTGGCTTTTCCAAGTGTTTTGATCTAGATAAGTATTGAAAACCATTGATTCAAAAATATATTGAGAATATTATAAATATGATTTGGTGTTAATCTATATGAATTATGTAGATATGTTATTCAATTTATCATATTAACTACTTATTTTGGAATTTTTACTAAATTGTCACATTATCTTTTGCATTGGTTATTCACATCTATTTTAATAATATTGTTGTAGACATTGAAAAATGTCATGAGCTTGCAAGTAACATTTTTCATACTAATTTCCATCTTCCATACATAATTAAATAAATTTAATTATTTAATTATTTTCTAAGGCCATATTCTTCTATTAATTAAATAATCTTGAATTATTTAATTAATTCAATTTTTTCTTTATTCCTCTTTTGATTAATTTAAATAAATGGCAATTAATTTAAATTGCATCACTAATCATCGTTTTCTTCTGTAATTAAATAAATTATTATTTATTTAATTATTCATTTTTAATTTCCTTCCTTTATTCTATAATTAAATAATTATTTTAATTATTTAATTATTCATTATCTTTTTCCCTATATAATTAAATAAATCCTTATTTATTTAATTATTTATCATTTCCCTCCCATTATTAAATAATTGTTTCAAATTATTTAATATTTCATTCCCACCTTTTTTCTATAGTTATTATTTTTTTAAAATTATTTAATTATTCATCCACCATTTCCTAAATTAAATAATTGTTGTAATTTTATAATTTACCTATTCTTAGCCAAGCCCTAAATCTCAACTAATTTCTTGAGTTTTGGTCCATCCTTCCCATCCTTATCTCTTTTCTTCTCAATTAAGCCCATCCATTGATTGTCATACCTCATCTTTTAATCTTCACCCTTCATTTGAATTGGGATTTCTATAAACGAAAGTCGTCACCTTCATTTTAAGGTTAACCACAGTCTTCAATATTTTACTTCTTATATCATCCATCTTGAAGAACCACAATATTTGAAATTTTTCTATCTTGAGACCTTTCTAACACATATCAAGCTTAACAAATACATTATATACTACAAATATGAGAACAAACAAAGCAACATGGAGAAGAACAATGTAGGAGAATCAACTTTGGCATAGGAATTGAGGTTTATTGCTTTATTATTTGGATTTCTATTGTCATTTGTGCTTCATTATTAGATTAGAGTCATTATGGATTGAATTTAGGTATTTTTTTGGTTCCTATCATTGATTCATGTTTTTATCTGAATTTCCTCTATTGACAATTGCAACTTGTAAATTATCCTAACTTTAATATTTATTATATTAAAATTTGTTGCTATTACTTAAACAACTTCATAAGGAAAAGTGACATTACATTCTACACAATATTAAGGAATGAGGAAAATTCTCTAGCCATAGATTTTGTGGCTATGAGACCATGTTTACGAATATACTACTAGAGTGGGTTGTCCTTGTCCCATTGGTTATGAATGATACATAGGGTTTATGGGACATTCCTTGTACTTTACCTTATGGGTACTCTTTGTGGGAGGTGGTCAGGTATAATTAACCTCCCCTACCACCTCCTAGTGTTATTTCTTTAGTTGGAGATTAATGCTAATGTTCTAGACATGTGAAGTCATATTTTGAATATTTTGATGTTTTGAGCAATATATGTACCAAACATCAAAATACCTATTGGCCCCTATTAATGTTTTAACCTTGAGTAGACTAATTACATGTTTTATAGAATTTGATGCTATGTGATAATGGTTAAATGCATTCAATATATACCTTTTATATTATCTAGAATTTGTAACTTCTCTCTCATTCTAGAGCATAAAAGAAGAAATTAATAGTGAAAGTTTTTTGGTTTGGTGTTACTAAAAGGAGTAAGAAATATGCATATTTTATTTTAGGGACATTGTCTATTGTCTTTGAGCTTTATCACATATTTCTAGGGGTTGAGCTAGGAGAACACATCTCATTAAAGCACAATCACAACCCTTTATAGGTAATTCTAAACATTTTCAAACCTTAGATATTAGGAAAAAGAAGAGCAAAAGAAGATAATCTTGATGAATAATATAGTAAAATTGAACGTTGCACATGGTCAAATTTAGACATAGAGGTGACATTTGTAATTATAGACTTAATGTCAAATAGAACATGAATTCAATTGAAATTCTAAAACATTTATTAATTTTGATGGAGCTTCTAAATCTGAATCAAGGAAATCAGGAGTTGGTATTTGTATTCATAATTCATCAGGGGATTTATTGGCGGCTTATTCATTTTATCTAACATATTGCACAAATAATAGTGCAGAAGCACAAGCATTATTATCAGGACTGGAAGTGGCATTACAATTGGGCATCTCAAATATCCATATTGAAGGGGATTCTTTGATAATCATAAATGCATGCAGAACTAGAAAGGTTTAGAACTGGAATTTAAATTATGTTTTACAAAAAGCATGGACTCTAATTGAAAAATTTGTCACATTCACAATTACTCACATATATAGGGAAGGAAATGGAATTGTTGATTTCCTTACAAATCTTGGTTGTGAGGAAATCAAATTAAAATTTTTGCATGATATTGGGGAACTAAACGATTTCCCTCAATTGACAAATCTTTTCAAACAAAAGGAAAATTGTGAAACATGAGGAATATTCCTAGGACATTCGAAGCCATGATGGCTAATAAGTCGTGTGTGTGTGCTGCGCATAAAGTTCACATTTGGCAGCTAAAATTGGCATTGCATTGTAATAATGAAGAGGCGTGTATGCTAGCTCATTGGTACTTTAGGGATTTTGTTAGGTGCTCTAAGGTGTAATTTTCAATTTCATTTAAGTCATGATGGTACAGACCATAGATGCCATTGAAACTTTGGCTACTTCAAAAATTGCCACCTTCTCTAGCGAATGTTAGAAATATTCTTGACAACATCCTTAAGGTACCAATTTTGTGTGGTAGTACAACACATTTACTTCTTGTAGACCATAGCAAATCTTACGCACAATTCGCTCTATCTTCATGGATCTTGCTTTATTTGCCATCACATTTCTCGATTTATTAGTCATCATGGCTTCCAAAAAAGAAGTAAATGCAAAGGATTTCTTGAGCTTTAAAAAAGTGCTTTATTATTTCATTTTATCATTCACTCAAAGCAATTTAGTGGTGTTTCTGGATAGCGAATTTAGCTTTGTGATTAAAGCGCGGAAAAGCTGATGGCATGGCTCTTCGCCCCTGGAACTTAAGAGTTGACTGTCATGTACAATCATGGGAAAGGCCATTCGAAAATAGCCTTTCATAAGAGGACTTAAGCCTCATTTTCAGGATAGACTCTTTGAGAACAAAGGATGCCATTCGGGCAGTTTTTGGCACTGGGATTACCAGACCCAGAGCACGATGCTTAATTTTTCCCTCACAGGTTCTTTCAGTATTTCTTTCTAATGCTTTGGATTTACTACAGTTGTTGAAGGAACTAGAATTAATTGTGGTTAAATTTGTTAACCCTCAGCTAATAGATAAGGAAAATTTGCTTTCTATTGTGCAAAAATATAATTTTCTTTTTGGGAAGGGTTATATTGGTGGTATATTCCCTCATGAATTTGGCAAGGTTTAGATAGAGTTTGAAGAAATTTTTGAAGTTTTCAGACTGGGTCTCCAATTTAAAAATGATTATGTCCTTTTATCAACTCTAAAGAAACATGCAAAAAACATCTGTGCATCAATGGAGTTTCAAATTAAAGAAATTTTTTATGCTATTACTTTTCTTCAAGATTATGTGCAACATCAATTCTTCAATTTTCCCTCTGGTAAGAAAGAGAAAATGCATATGGAGGCAGATAATGAGTTTCCAAATGAATTTCATGAATCTCCTCTAGGAGAATGCTCGAATGCACCGTGTAAGGGTTTAGTGGCAAGGGCCATAATTCAAGTTGTGGTTCAAACATAAGAGGCAGAAATCCCATTTGTAGGCTATGATTTCTTTGCTAATGATATTCCTCTTCCTAGTCACACTAAGCCAAAGGACCTTCAAGGTGAACTGTATGATCAAAATTCAACCTGCACAGAACATATTAAAGAATATAAATTGTTAATGTCTTCAGAGTTAATTTTTTGGGGCAATTGTTATATTTCTGAGGATGCTTCGAATGTATTTTTCACCCCTCAATTTTGTATCACTTTTGTATAGGGATTATCAGTTGGGTAACTTAGGGAGGTTGTATTGTAGCTAGCATGTTGAAAATCTGTTTTGTTCCCCACTTACGAGATATTTTAGTCTTTTTTTGTAAATGATTTGAATCACATTTTGTATCATTTTGGGCTATAACCGGAGGTTTTCTTCCTGGTTCTTTCCTGCCGGTATACCTCCTGACCCATGACTTGTATAGATATTTATATATTATTAATATATTACAGTGGCTTGCCACTTTTGTTAAAAAAATAAAATAGTGAGCTCCCATTTCTTAAACAGATAATAACAAAATATCAAAGCTTTCATAAAAATGTACATTCTATTATCTATCATATTTACTTTCATAAAATAAAATTCATAATAATCTATTCTATCATTTCAAACTTTTTCATTTCACCTAAACTAATTTATATTTAAAATAGTGAATATGCATTATGATGGTCCGAGGGATTATTTTTTAATGAATTGTGTGATTGACTATTTGTCGGTGGCATTGAAGTGAATAGAATTTGAAAATGATTTTTTATTTTTTATAGTAAGAAACAGCTGGTAAAAATAGTCTGAGAGCACTACAACTTAGTTTAAATGTTATATTAGGTATTGATTACGATAAACGATATTGTTCTTAATATAAAAATTCTTTGTTTTCTTCCACAGCCAGGGACATTAAAAGTCCTCACGTTCATTATAAAACACTTTTTTCTCTTTTATTATTTTTAATTATATTGGAAGATTCCCCACTCCCAGCTCACTGTAGGCGGTCGTGGGCGGTGGGACTCAGCCGCCGCAAATAGGCTTTGACATTAAGTGCTTTTTGGAACGGAAATTAAGAGAAGCTTTAATAGTTAAGCATTTGCTGAATTAGTATCTTAAATCAAATGTTACAAAATATTTTACACAACAAGATTCCTGGTTGGGGCATAACTGGAGAAGGGCTCCCTTGCTCAATACCTTCTCTAGAATTTTTTGGTTAACCCATTTAAAAATTTCCCTCACAATCTGGATTTGGTTTATTTTAAATATCTTGTCACTGAAATCGAAGAAATGTCCCTTCGCAGTGGAGGGTGTAGATTTAGATACAGCTAATGTGCACTCCACCAAACACATAAAGTCGCTGGTTAATTCCTCCACCGAGAAAGCACTGAACAATGGTTTTTTGAAAAAACAAAAGATCCTAAAGTGAAGTAACTTTATAAGTAGTACGAAGAGCTTTTGTGATTCAGTGCAACAGTCTACACAGCAGATATGGCTGGCAGCAGTAGAGTTAGTGCAATGGCGGTGTTGTCAGTTATAATGTGGGCGAGCTTGTACCTCACAAGCGCTCATGCAGCTCCTGCTCCCCCACCTCATTACTTTTCAAAGGCGCCTCCACCTTATCACAAGCCACCTCCGCCCATGAGCCACCATGAAATTCCCCCTCCGCCTCATCACAAACATAGGTACCCTCATAATCCTGTCCATGCTCCTCCACCTCATGTTCATGCTCCTCCCCCTCATCTCGAATATAAGCCACCTCCACCCATGAACCATCATGAACTTCCCCCTCCACCTCATCACAAGCATAGATACCCTCATAACCCTGTCCATGCTGCTCCTTCCCCTCATATGTACGAACACAAGCTGCCACCACCCATGATCCATCCTGTCCATGCTCGTCCACCTCATATGTACGAACACAAGCCACCTCCGCCCATGAACCATCTTGAAACTCCTCCCCTGCCTCATCACAAGCATAGATATCCGCATAATCCTGTCCATGAGCACCACAATGCTCCTCCCCCTCATGTTTACGAACACAAGTTCCCACCACCTCCAGAGCACATTATAAGGCCTGGCTATCCTTCTCACCATAAATATGCACCACCTCCTGACCATGACCATGACAAAGACCACCACCACCACCATCAGCATCACATTCCCCCACCTCGTGACCATGACCACGATGAAGATCACCACCACCATCATCATCACGTTGCACCACCTCCACACCACGGGATGAAGCCAGTTGAGCACAAGGCGCCGCCGCCGGTTTACAAGCACGAAGTCCCTCCGCCTTTCCACCATCCTTCCAAGTCACCGCACTATCCTAAGTTTGCTCCACCTCCTCACCACGCTTGATAATATGGACTACCGACCGTACCATGCCCAGCAAGGTATGCTTTCTCTGTGTATATTACTTTTTGGCTATTATTTAGACGTTGATTGTGTTATTTGCAATGGATCCACTACGGTTCTAATTAGGGCTTCTCATTTACCACGAAAGAATGAATTTTATGCTCTAATTTTTTTTTTCACCTTTCTATCGTGAGTTTAACTGATTTAGAGTTAAATTGTCTGTGTTGCAGAGTAGAAGGATGCTAAGAAAGACGAGAGCAGAAATGGGCTCGGAACAACCCTTTGTTTAGTTGCTTGTTTGAGAGTAGTCGAATAAAAATTCATTTATTAATTCCATTACATATCTCGAATAAAAGTAGTGTTCTCGTCGGGGATGTCGATGATTGTAAACCCAATCTTATATAAAGATTGATGTAATGTGAGTGATGTGATTGAATATTGAAATCTACTATTTATTAATTGAAGTTATGTTCGTCTGCAATTTGACATTGCATATGCTCTTGTCTTACAGAATTCAAATGTAATTTTATACTAAAATTTTCAGCGTTTTCGGTTGGACAAAGCATCTTTCTTTCGCAACTGAACATTTAATTAGAGAATCGTAGCAATCCTTAAAATCTTGCCGTCTCAAAATGTTTAAAAGTAGCAAAGTGTCTGGATTGTAGTTTTAAATGGATATAGCCCCATGGTAATATCCAGCATGATACTCACACGCAAATGAATTTATTCTCCTATATTTTTGCCACTAGGCCATCGTTAGGTTACCATTCAGATTGTTTATCAAAAAATTACTACTTAAAAAAATAAAAATAAAAGTGGATTCTTCTTCCTTTAGCACACAAACTCTGTTTTGGATGTCGTTCAATCTTAGAGGGGTCAGTAGTTGTGTAGGATTCAATTCTTGTTATAACACGTGTGCTTATAATATTCAATCTTGTCATATATTTATACTGTATATTGTAAACAATTAATCCACATGCAAATCAAAAAATAACCAAATGTTGGTCAAGATGGACCCGTACTTGAACACATGGGAACCTATGAATGTTATATAAACTAGCAATCACACCTTAGTGTGCAATGGGTACACTGAAGAGGTGTGGAAGGTCAATTAGGGAAAAAATTGGTTTACTTTTTACATACATTTGTGTAGTACATGAGGTCAATTGATAGGTCATTTAGAAAATGATTTTGTTTTTATTGCTACTATTATATTATTAATTATAATTTATACTATTATAGTATATAGTTTATACATTATAGGTGTCACATGTGCAGGGTTTTAAGGGGGAGGAATACAAATTGCAACTATTACTGTAATGGGATGGGATACCGAACAAAACTATCATTGTAAATTTTGATAATTAATATAATGGGTGTTGCCGCTTAGCAACTATTTATCTATCAAAAAAAAATATTATATATTTTTATTTTATTTTATGTATTAACTATTATATTCACCACACTAATCTTAGACCTAATTAATTTACTATGTCTAGTTATGATATAAATTTCTCTTCAACTATGTATGCGTTTGGATTAGATGCCTTCAAAATCTAGATTTGTCTAAATTTATTTCATTCCATTTTTGGCATTTATTATTAATTGTTTAATCTAGTCACATGCAACTAGAATTTGCAAACACATACTCTCTAACATATTAACATACATATAGTTTTCTATTGGCATAATCCTTGAACCTCCTTTAGGTGGAAGAGTTACTATATATACCTCTCTCTATATAGAATTGTTTCCTCCTCTATCTCTCTTTCTTTTTCTTAATCTCTCCAAAGATCAATTAAACTATTAGATTTTTTATATTTTAATTTAATTTGATCTATTTAAAAATATATTAATTATTAATTATAATAGTTGCATATTTAATAAGTTTTATTATATAATATAATATATAATAATAATAATAATATAACCTATATATACTATTATATATAATAATAAATATAATTATATTATATATATTTTATAATTTTGTATTATATAAGAATATAATAATTTTTAATTAATAATTATAATAATTATATATATTTAGTAGTTTTGTTAAAGAATATATAATATATATAATAATAATAAATAGTATAACTCTATATTTATAAATTTTTTTATTATATAAAATATATATTATATATTAATTATGCTAATATATACATAACTAGGTAGGGTAAAGAATGCCATAATGTTAAAACCTAAATGTGCTCATTATTAAGATCTTGGCTGTAATTTTCATTTTAATAATAATACTCTAAAACCCTCATTGAAACCTTGTTTTCAAGCTACAACTCGCCAAATTGGAAGAGTGAAAGGACAATACTAGCGAGAAAGAGTTTGAAGGAGCGGAAACCAATAGCGGTGGGGAAAGTAATAAAAAACAATAAAAAATAGCTAAATAAATGGTAGAAAATGATGAATAGTTGAGATTCATTTAACCTAATTGCATACCTTATATGAAAATCCTCACCATCCATGGGTGAAAGAAGCTCGAAGAACTTCAAATAAGGAAACGCCTTCGGCATAAAAATACATAAATACATTCATTAGCAAGTGAAATAAATATTTTTTGTTTCAAATAGAATATCATAAATGTCCACTATAAGTGTGCCATTTATAAAATAAGATGCTCACTCCAACAAGTAGTCTTGTCATAGTGAAAAAATATTATTCTTATGTGTACAACTATTGGGGTAGCAATGTATATACATTGGAGTATTTCATATTAATATTTTATCCTCTCACAAATATAAAAGGTGACCATAATAAATACCTTGTATTTTCCCATCAAATGTGAAGGATTGTCAAAAAGTTTTAGTGTTCAACTATTGGTCCATTTTTGTTGGATTTAAGTTGCATTTGAAACAATAATGTGTTATTTTTATAACAACAAATAGTTTTTTGTGTTCAACTATTGGCCCATTTATATGGATATAAAAGTTAAAGATAACAAAGATTTATTGTTACCAATAGGTATTTGGTCTATTTAGGTTGCACATAAGTTATGTTTTAAATGAAAATATGGTATTTTACTAACAACACATGGTTTTTTTTTTTCAACTATTAGGAATAATATGATTAAGTTTTGGTTGAACCTTTAAAAATTAAATTTTTGGACACTTCTCACTAGATGTGCTAATTTGGCAAGTTGTATGATGAGTCACACCTCCAAACCTTTGTTGTAGATAGGTAAATATCCAATTCATATTTCTAAAAAAATGGAGGTCCTATGATATTTCATGCAATTGCTATATGCTCACAAATTCAACCTGCATGACTATTGATCCCTCTCCCCTAACCATGATGATAGACACTATCTTATGAATAGATCCATAAATAATACTTAAACATAGTCTATGTTTTACTTGTTTAGGTCATTCATTTTAAATCATACTAATAGGCGGTTTCAACTAGAGAAGCTAGTGTAATTTCAGATGAGCCACTTTAGCAAGTTAAAGTTTAGAATGTGTTGTTTAAGCCTAGCCTTTGAACACAATCGATTTGGAAAACCACATACGAATTGAGCTAGAAATGACCAAATTTGTAGATTAGTTGTTATATTAAAATTGATATGTTTAAGTAAATTTTCAAATTAGTATCTTCATCTATAATGAAATTCATGGTTAGTTTGACGCATCTTGTAAAATAATTTGGGAGAATTGTACATGGGTTAAAGCTCTGATATGAAATAAAAAGTTTGAAACCCACTTATTCAACCAAAAATATAATTGAAAACCAAAAGAAGTGTATAGTACTTGTTGCAATTTTAGATGGTTGTACGTTCATTATTAATATGTTCTAGTGTGTTGTCATAAATTTGGTGAGTTTATAATGCTAGTTTAGTTCTAAAAGTTTGTTAAAGTAGGACTCTCATATATGCCAAATAAATTAATTTGTTTACATGTTTAATTCTACTTTATAGGAGGCTATTATGAGTATGTTGTGCTTCTTTGAAGCTATAAGTTGTAATAATCCTCTATTGAAAAATACAATAATCTTACCTTGAAAAATATTATATTTTATTTCTTTTGTTGCTCTTTTTTAATAGTTCTATCATAGTATTAGAGCAAGATGGAGTGTGACTCCATCATAGTGATTTGTAAGAATATGAGAGTTTACCGAGAGTTGCTTCTCATTGAATTTTTGTAGAGTGAGTAATGTAGGTATGGATGACTAGTTTAGGATCTAAGGAGTGTTGAATTAATCAAAAGAAGAAAAGAGATTTACCTTTAAAAAGGGTTTAATTTTTTTAGTACAAAAAAATTGGAGTCATTCAAGTTTTCTCAAAGGAAAATATTTTTACAACCATGTATTTTTTTTGGAGGAGAATAAAGAGGGACTTTTTTCTCTATTGATGGTGATTGGTTGGACTTCCTAGGTATTATGAAGAAGAAATCATCCAGTAATTTGAATGACAATTATTTGTTTTGGAATGTTTAAATCACATTTCAAAATGATGTAAAAGAAAATATAATTTTCTTAACATGACTCTATTTAAGTGATAGATGAGGAGATGTTCTTCATGTTTAGAAGCCTGGGTTAGTGTTGTTATTTTTTAATAGCTTAGTAGATTTTTGATTGTAGGGAGGGTGTTGGAGATAACAACACATCCGAGATCTAAATGAGATGATATGTTTCCATGAATTTAGATAGCTACAACTATTAGCTTTAGTTCTAGACATTTTTTTAAAGTAAGACTCTAACTAGTGTCAAATAATTCAATTTATTAACATGTTAAGATCCATTTTTTATATGAATTTTTTGTAAGCTTTTTGTGCTTCTTTGAAGCTTTTAATTGTACTTATCCTTTATTGATAAATACAACAATATTCTCTCGAATAAAATTCTATTAAATTTCTTCTGATATTTGTTAGTGTGAATGTGGATCTTTCCTAACTAGATATTAGTGAGGACCTATTCACATCATTAATAAGTTTACTTATGAGTTAGTTTAATAGGTGGAATTCTAGAAAGTAGTATTTATTGGGACCATATCTCATTAATAGGCATGTAGTTATCTAGGCATTTAATATTTCTCTCATGCATTTAAAATTATGCATTAGGTATTTAATGTTCACAACTAAGGTGGTTATCTGACTACCTCTCTCCTTTCCTATATAAGGAAGGCTCTTGTACATTTGTAAATCATCTAAGAGATTCTAGATCAATTCATCATAGACCATTATTTGATAAAGTTATCTTCATTCATGTTGATGGTATTCTTCTTCATGATCCATTAAAAAATTGCAACTTCAAGTGGGATATTGCTTCATATTTCCAACAATATTCATTTTTATAGTTTTATTTTTAATTACAAACACAATGGAACAATATTTTCAAGGAGTTGAAAACTAAAAAACTATAGTAAGAAAAAATGTTAAACTTGACTTATTTTTTCATGCATTTAACATGTAGTTATAACCTGTTAAGTCCAGGAATTAAAAACAAAAATTATAAAGAAGAGGAATCGCTACTCCTAAGTCTTTAAGACAAGGAAGTGTCTACAGGGAGAAAATAGCTCTCGATTATCTCAAAGTATAACCTCAAGTGATGGGGCGCAAGATGAAAGAGATTGCAAAACATAACATTATGCTAGAAAGGAAAAACTACAAATTAAAAAAATATGGTAAAGAACTATAGAATATAAATTATAGAGGCAAGAAGATAAAAAATTATAGGTTCTACCATGAGAAGGATATATTTATGGCCAAGAGATGTTAGCATGTTGTGTGGATGTCTCTATTTTGTGATATAGTCCCTATCAAAATAGAAACTAAAAACTTGAAATCTGCAAGTACCGAACTCTTTGAATCTGAAATCTTGCACAAAACAAGGATGAGGAAAGTTTTTGGGGTTGTTTTGGGGCTTTCCTCAATCAAACCCTATTCTGGTGTTTCCACCTCCATGTATAGCCAAATATATAGAAAATGGATGAGACATAAAGTGTAATAGATGAGATGTGTGGTAGAAATAAAATCTCACTATGGATAATAACCCCTATCATGAATAAAATAGACAAGACAAGTATGCATTTTCAAATAGACAAGACAAAGAAACAATATAGCATTACCAATAGTTTGTGGCTTCCTCTTGGCTTGATAGATGAGACATAATTAAATGATTGCATGATAGCCTTGGCTATTGATGAGATGTGAATATGATAGAGCTTCACTATGGAGAAGAGATGTAGAAAATAATAGAGCAAGAGAGCAAGATTGAGTGAGAGATAGTAAGAATGAATGAGAATGAGAGTGAAAAGAGGAGTTTTGTGAGGTTGCATGGGTGAAAAAAGTTGTTACACTTGTGATTCTACTGAAATGATGTATGTCATAGGAAAATTTCATGAGATTCCCTCATTTGAACTCAATAAGTTTGGGGATTCTTGCACACTATGCGGATGCCCACACGTTGCATAGGTTTCCAGCTAAAAAATTTACAAGAAATGAGGTGGTTGATTGCTAACATTTTGTCATTGTCCCTTATGGAGTTGAAATCATGAAATTTTGACTCATAAGGTTTTTGTCAAAAATACAGTGAAGTGCAATAAATGTAACGAGCCAGATGCATAAGTGTGAAATTACCATGGGGTGCAATTTTACGACACTACATTTTTCCCCTACTTTAGTGAGATAATTTTTTGAAGAAAAATTAGATGCACTAAAGTAGAAAATAAGACATAAATGTAAGATCAAAAATTTGAAAATTTTATAAATTTACATGCAAAAGGATACTATAGAGTCCACAAAGGTTAAGTAAGCATATATTGATGGTGCCCCTAGTGTTTGAGCTTAGTGAGAAACTACAATGCTAGATGTGAAGTTTCATTATATGTAAAACTCAAACTTAAGTCAGTTTCAAAAATCAAAAGAAACTACCACGATGAGAAGAATGCTTAAGAAAACTTAGTGGTTCAGAAGAAAAATATGATGAAGAGGTGAATATATTCCCCCTCTTAATTTTACCCCCAACTAGGTGGGGTAGAAACAAAAAGAATGGAAGGAATATTTTTGCCACAAAAAATGGGAAAAATGACCTATATATGCCTGGGTGGGCCCATATAAGGGTCATTTTCACTATTCACAAAAAGGATCTTATTGACTTTTATGAGAGAAGAGTAAAAATACCTTGTAGATGAGAGTACATTTCATTGAAGATCTAGAAACTCTATGCAGCAATAGTGGTGGGTGACGAGGCTAACGAGGTATGAGAAATTTTTGACCTAACTTGTGATTTTCATCCATTTTTTTAGATTTTTCTACTCATTGAGAAGTGCAAGCATTCAATCAACACAAAGGAATGCAGTTGGCATGATATCATCCTAGCAATGCATCAGTTCCCTTCAACTGCACTATTGTCCCTCTCACGTGCTATCATTGGGAGGTGTTCAACCTTGGATGGTAATGCGTTGCACAAACTTCTACGTGGCACACCTCTATCCAAGAGGTGAACTTAGGTAGAATTTGATGTAGAATTGGAATTTTTCTTGATGATATAAAAGGAAGTGATGTGAAGCTTTGAGTATGTGTAGGCTTTTCCCGATATCCGATAGCACATGGGACAATTACTACTGACATTGCTACGAGATTATCATACAATATATTGATTGAGCTCATGGAGCACTGGGATGCAAACACCTCCACTTTCCACTTGCCGATGAGCGAGATGACCATCACCCTAGAGGATGTTTACTACATCATTTACTTACCCAATTGTAGACGGTGGGTGGCATACGATGAGGGTAAGACAACCCAATATGCCCATGACCGGTAGTAGTATTGTATAGGTTGAGTTTTCCAAAGAGATACCATAGGAAAAATTTATTTTAGGTGGCTCGAGCAGGGGTGAGTGCCCCTACCACCCGTCCAATGAGTGATGATTGTTATAGTCACCCTCCACATCATGATGGATGAGTGAGGCTCACACCTACACAGGGGCCTCATTCATTACATTTTAGTGATGTAGGAGCAATAGACAATATTTTCTTGGGGTCAAAGCTTGCTAGCTCATCTTTACAATGACCTTAGGTGGTATATTCATTGTGAGTAGTACTACAAACTCATAGTCTACACACTACTTCTGGTGTGTTCTTTTCAGCACATTAGATACATGAAATTGATTGGGTTTCCCCAAGGCATATTCCTTGGTACACCCCTAGCCCATGGATACCCTCTAGTGCATGATTGTTAGTATAGAGATGTTGCTTGTTGGAAGTTGTAGTTCGATTATTTATGGTAGTGGGACATTATATCATGGCATCCCTATAGGAGGATGGGGGTTTGGCCCACTGACAGGAAACACTTGTGGAGGATGTAGTGTGATCATCTCCTGGAAAGGAAATAAGAACATATCATTGTCCCCTATTATTGGTATCAGGTCACTTAGCAATTTGAGAATATGTAGACCATCCCTCTAATGCCTCCCATGTACATTCGATCAATGACCTAAGAATATTCCAAGCAATCGATCATCCTTGTTCGACCCTCACAGAAATTATTGTTACCAATAATAGGTTATACAATGATGACCATCCTCCCATCCTTGCATTTGATAATGTCAACGTCATTCATGGTTATGCGACATGGTGGGTGACGACCAACCCAACCCTGATTAGATGTCCCCATGGGGGATTATGGTGCATAAGGGCCAAGAGGTGAGGATTTCACTAGCGATGAAGGTGAGGAGGGTGAGGCGATAGTGGGTGGAGCGATAGAGAGGTTGAGACAACAACAAAGGGTATCATCACCTCCACCAATAGTCCTAGTCCCATTGGCTCCACTGACGAGCTAACTAGTCACACTTTCTATAGTGGTAGCATAAGTGGGGCCAAGCATAGCCCCTCCTAATCCACATGGTGATGTTGAGGATCTAGGTACAAATGTGAGTTTCCTATAAGTGCTTTTATTTTAGTTTATCTCATATATATGTATAAGCTTTGATATGATCTTGATACTGATGACATCCACTTTCTCCGTGGTAGCATTGAACACATAGGAGTTTATTTCCTTCATTAGGTGATACATTATAGAGGTAGCCCCAACCTACTAATCTCAGGGAGCATCCTAGACATGTACATACTAGCTTTAGAAGGGAGACATGCCTGCCTCTTTGAGCCTGTATCATGGTTGAGGACAACTTATGAGGAGGAACAGGTAGAGGACACACAAAGGATCACTAACCTCATTGCCATGACTAGGTAGTACGATCAACGGTTAGTGGAGCTTTATGTTGTACTAGCTGAGAGAGATTAGGCAGTGATACAGGAAGAGAGTGCTGTATAAGAACATGTGATGCCTTGTAGAGTCAACTCGATGACCATGATAGCTAGGCAGAGACAGTGAGGCCAGTTGTTGATCCCAAAGTGTAGCAACATCAGGATGAGATATGAAAAACCCATGAGTGGAAGGCCAAGCTACGAGAGGAGGCAATCAAGATGAGAGGAGAGATTCAAGGTCTGTGGGAATAGTGCATATATGTGTTATAGCCACATTGGTCACATTCACTTGCATCTATCAAACATCCACCACCACCACCATGGCTAGCACTAGAGGGCTCACAAAGCCATGCACTCGGTGGCTAGAGGAAAATTTTGTATGCTAGTTTTTGCATACAAGATCATATTATTTTTTGTAGCATCATTTTGATGTATATACATATATAGTCACCATATTTTGATATATATATTTAAATATGTACATTTTATGCAACATCATGGTTTTCTTATGTGTACTTTTACTTTCATGTATGGCTATGTGATGTATTTATGTTTATGAATGTATATTTAGATTAGATGCTATCATGGTCTAATAAACACACATTGGATGTATGTTTAATTTAATGCAATGATGATCTAATTTCACAACCAAAATACAATCAAATACAATACACAGATACACAACATAATAAGACACATGTATTTATATAATTCTTAATGAAATAAATTAATTACATACGTGCACAATCAAATTATAACACAAAACACAGAGACAGTGAGTGAATAAAGAAATACCATAGCATAAAAAACTACAAACACCTAAGGGGTGAGCATCATGTTATACCACATAGAAACTATGCATAGTATAGATGAAGATGTATTGCATTGACTAGCTCTTTTAGAGGAATTCCATCCATAGACAATAGTCTATAGGTATGTGAACCATACACAAAGATGATTATGTAAGGACATAACCAATTAAGGTTGAACTTCCCCTTTTGATCAGGTTGTTCATTTACATTTCTCTTATTATCATAGAGAACAAGGTCACCTACCTTGAAAGTTCAAGAAGGAACACTTTGATTATAGTGCTTAGAGATAGATCATTGATAATCTAGGACATGGTTGAGGGCTTACAGTCAGTGCTCATCAAGTAACTCAAGCTAATACAAGAGATCAATAGGATAAGTGTCATCATCAATCAAAAAATTAAGGGAAACTCACAAAGATAGAATTTGAAACTCAAAAGGCATGATTGCCTTAACACCATACACTAGATTATATAGCGTAGCACTAGTAGCCATGTGAAAACTTGTGTGATACACCCACAAGGTTTATGTTAATTGAGTATGTCAATCTTTATCATGTTTTTTTACCATTTTTTAGAGAATTAGATCAAGTTTTTTTTAGATGCTTTAGCTTGGCCTTTAGATTGAGGATATTATGGTGTAGAAAAGTAGTTTTGAATATGAAATATTTCTAGGAATTGCTTCACCTCTTTATTTTTAAATGAAGTGTCATTGTGAGAAACAAGGGTAGAAGGCAATCTGAAATGAGGAAAGATATCAAATTCAAAAGAAATATATATAGATTGCTTCAATGGTTATGGAGAAAAGTGGAATAGCTTTGACACCTTTCATAAAGTTATTGGTAGTGGTAATGATGAAGATGTGTCTTTTAGGAGAGGTTTGATTTTGGAAGCTCTTGTGCAGGAGCTTGAATGATATTGTTGTATTGTTGACATTGAAGAGATTTCTTGAAAAAGGAAAAAGATTCATGCTCCATTGTTATCCAAAAGTATCCCATGTGAATTAGTGTACACACTAAGGATTTACCACCAAAATTTCTACCCCCAAAGCTAGAATGGGATTCTTAAAGGTGCCAAAGGGTATTTCAGCCTTAGTGAGACATCGAAGAAGAAGACCATTGAATATTTCTAATAAAGAACATTAGATAATATAATATATTAGACTAGATGCTTTTGTATCTGAGTGCAATCATTTTTAGTCACATCATCAAATAATTATAAATGTGAGAATACCATTCCCCTGAGTCTACATGAAAACATACTAGAACATTGAGTTTAGGTTGAATTGAGACAACATGAGAGTGGAGAATGTAAACCACCAAGCGATATTCTTTTGTACCATTGTCAAAAGATACAAGGGAGGTTGTGCTCACCATTACATCTGTTTGTCAATTTTCTCTCCTAGGGACACTATCTATTATGAAATTAGAGAAATGATGATGCAAGGATAAGGATAAATCTTGATACTAAGATAGATTATTCTTCTTAGCTTGATATGTTCCTATAATTTGATTTACAATAAGCTTAGAATCACCATTACTATGAATATGTTTAATGTTTAAAGCCATCATGGCATGGAAGCCAACAATAAGGGCTTCATACTCATCGATGTTCTTAGTGAAATGAAATTCTAATCCAAAGGATATAGGAATTGGCTGGCCTTCAGGTGAGATTAGAACTACACCTATCTTAGAGCCAACTTGACATCTTGATCCATCGAAGTACATCTCCCTATAGGTTCTGGGTTTGTTGCAAAGAGATTCTCATCCGAAAATAAATCTAGACTATGGAAGGAGTTAGATGAGGGAGCTTCTGGCAATTGATTGGAAACAACTTGACCTTTGATTTCTTTCTGAGTTACAAACTTGATCTTGAACTCAAAAAGAAATATTACCCATTTTTCCAATCTTCCAAAAAGATCAGTCCTAGTAAACAAATGTTTAAGGAGATCACTTTTCACAATAACATGGGTTTCCACATGAAGAAGATAATGTTGTAATATCTACATTGTGAATACGAGAGCAAGGCATTGTTTCTCCATAGAAGAATAATGGGTTTCATAATCAACTAGAACACGATTAATATAGTAGACCACTCTTTCTTTACCTTCATCATCATGTTGAGCTAATAAAGTTGCTAAGGCATGAGGTGATACACAAATATAAATAAAAAAGGGTCTATCCTACACAACTGATATTATGATAGGAGGATTGGCTAAATAAAATTTGATTAACAAAAAATATTTTTGCAATCATCATCCCATTGGAAGTAGAAATATTTCTTAAAAGCATGTGCAAATGGAAGGGTTTTTAGCCAATTGAGATATGAATCTACAAATTGCTTGAATCTTCCCTTATAGACTATGAAGTCGAGAGATGTTTAGAGAAGGTATGTTAATGATCACATCAATATTATTTGTGTTGACCTCGATTCCATGACGAGAGATCATAAATCCCAAAAGCTTGTCAGCATCCATTCCAAAATTCACTTAAAATGATTTAGTCTCATTTTATAGAGTTGAAGCCTTTCAAAGATAAGACATATTTTCAACATGGTCTTGACGAGTTATAGACTTAGCCAAGATGTCGTCAACATAATCTTCTAGGATCTTATAAATGAAGTCATGAAAGATAAGGGTCATTTCCTATGGGTATGCTTCCGCAACATTTTTTAACATAAAAGGCATGGCCACATAATAGAAGGTACCCCAAGGGGCAATGAAATCTATCTTGTATTGATCTTCCCAATTAATATGAATCTGATTATATCTTGAGAAGCCATCCATGAAGGATAAGAAGACATGGCTTGGGATCGAATCTATAATCATATCAATATTAGGAAACACGAAATCATCCTTAAGAGAAGCCTTATTGAGACCATAAAAATCAATAAAAATATGAATACAACCATCAAATTTGTTGAAAAAAATGATATTTTATATCCAAGACAAACATTCAATAGGATGGATAAATCCTACTTTTAAAAGCTTCTCTATCTCATTCTTGACTAAAAAGGAAACCTTGGGTTTCATCTTCTCTTTGCTTAACATGCTTAGTATTGGGACATAGAATGATCTTGTGAACCACCATAGACTCATCAATACTAGGAAAGATCTCATATGACCAAGCAAAGATATCATGATGAGAATGTAACAAATAAGAATGTTGTTTAGATTCTTCTAAAGAAAGGAACTTTCCAATCTTATTCACCTTTTCAGAAGACTTAGGATCCGTGAAAACATCAAAAATATCCCCTCTAAGGGGAGTACAATGGTCTCCAGGATGAGATATATGAACATTATCATCCATATTAGATAAAGGGGCCTTCCCATCAATGTTCATGATGGATTCTCCAAAGTGTGTATACTTATTCAAGCGATACAAAATTTTTTGTTTATGGTGATAACAAGGTAAATGAGAGTAGAAACCTAAGAATTCTTCTAGTGCTTCCTCCAAAGAGAAGAAATCAAAAGGAAATTTGTTAGAGTATACCCTATTTCCAATCAATTCAGGATGAACTAGTTCCAAAGAAGATTCATTAGAAATCATGTTGAAATTCAACCATGGTTTCCTCTTAGATATTAGTTTGGAATGATGATATCCAAGTCCCATGTTACACTCACGAAGATCAAATTATATCGGGACTTGAATTACTTGCTCATTATGACCACAACCTTTATGTCCATAACCATACTTAGATAGAAGGTTGAAACTAGGGTCATAACGTGTTTGAATTTCAAGTCCCATTGTATCCTAATGACATCCATACCTTTTGAGATATATTGTTATTATTTTTCATTAAGAATAGTTATATGGTGTTAAAACAAGAACTACTGATGCATCCACGAGTGTTGAAAAAATATTAAAATGCAAAAGCAAAAGAAGTGCAAAAATAAATCACATGAGATAACCCCCATAAATTCAAATATTGGAACATTATAGTTTATGTATCTGTAGTGTTGAAAAATGTATCCCTTTTACATTTTCACACTTAATTTTGAATTAATGTTAATTTGGACTTAATTGTGCCTTATTTTAGTATTTATTTACACTTTCACACTTACTTAGGGCTCCTTTAATTAATTGAGCTTAATATTGTCTTAATTGTCCCTTTAATTCATTTACCAATCCTATTTTATTACATTTTCTGAGGAGGAAAACCAACATTCAGTAATGCCTTAAAATAACATATTTTCTCATTGAGCAATGTGTGTCCTAGGTTTAGGGACCTAGGACCCCTTCGTCCATGGGCAAATGGGTTCTACCTTAGACTTAGGACCTAAATTTAAATTGTTTTTGGTGGTATTTTAACATATTCAAATTCATAATTCAATGTTGTCTTGTGATATTTTTTCAAGAAATTATGGTTACATACCTATATTTATATAAGGTTATTTTACTAAGTTTAATCTAAGAAACCTAAGATTTTGAAGCTATAATATTTTCATGAGATCAAGATAATTTCAAGAGGAATTCAAGGCATTAAAGAGCATATTTATTGAAAATATATTACAAAAATCAAGATCCAAGTGTCATATCAAATTATTCTTCTATCATGCATGTTTTTGGAGCTAATATGATGATTTAGGTTTCATGATCCATTCAAGCATTCAAACAATTATTTCAATTCAAGATTCAAGGTTCAAGATCCAGATGTATTGAGGCCATTTTATGCAAGTTACAAATTTATATTCCAAGGTTTATTCAAGGGTTTGGTGAGTTGTGACATTGAGTTGTTCATTCATCATTCCTTTCATGCTATTTTGTTTCATTTGAAGGTTTTATTACCAAAATGAGGTTTGACCAAGGAAAACCCCCATTCACCAAAAACAAAACATTTTTCCCTCTTGATTTTTGTTTTTAGATTTAGGTGGAAGAGATCTTGAAGATCTCTTGAAGAGCAAGATTTGGAGAACTTGTCAAAGTTACAAAATTTGTCATCTCACAAAAACTTACTCACATAATTTATTTCTGGATTTTTGAACCTAGAACCTAGGAAAAACTAGAAGATTTAGATCTATAGCAGAGGCTCTCAAACATTGCAAAAAAACACTAACTCGGACCCATTCACCTCTAGGTGAATGAGTCCTAGATCAACTTCTGCAATAGACTTTTGGTGACTGGTAAACATCATTCTTCCCTTCTTTTATCTGTGATATGATTTTTGGTTCTACTTTTTTTGAGTTTCATCTAGCTATTCCAAGTTGTAGATTGCCTTTTGGAGTTAGTTTACTCTTTTTAGTTTTTCTCCCCAAAGTGTTGTTTGATTAGGACCCCCATCCTTGCAAAAAAGAAAATATATAGATTCACATTGTGACTTGATTCACCTAAGAGAGGATAGTCATTTCATTGTGTGGATCTCATTTCCTAATGAAATAGAAGGAGAATACATCTATCTATTATCATTTTTGTGAAACCCCTATTTACCTCACTACCTATTTTTTGATGTTTCATTCTCGTGAACCCAAAGTTTTATCATTGCATTTTCTGATTTTAGAGTCCATATTCACTCTAGATCTAGATCTTGCATTCATTTTCATTGAATTACATTGAATTGAATCTCATTTATAGTTGTTTAACTTGCATTAGTTTGCATCTCATTTAGGGTTTTAGGATTGCATTTTTTCATCCTTAAAATCTAAAAATTATAGAAAATCAATCATTTTCCAAATCATTGACATAGCATTGCATCATCATTTATTTACATTTCAAAATTGAATCAAAATTGCATATCAAATTAGGTCTCGTAGTTTTTGATTTAGTCATATTTTTACATTTGCATACAAGCTTAATTTCACAAAAATCTAAAACTATAACTCACTTTTTAAAATCAGAATCTAGAAACCACTAGAATCAACTCAGAAACCTACAAAAACATTTTTAAAAACCCTAAACTAGGACCCATTCACCCAAGGGAAAATGAGTCCCTGATAAGGGTTGTTTCTTGAAGTTTTGGCCATTAAAACCTTTGTTTCTATATTTTTCTTTATTGTTTTTCAATTTTTAGTTTCAGTTTGTAGAATTTATATTACTTGGAATTGATCATATTAAGCTTCATTTGATAAATATAGTGCATTTTGTGAATTTAAAATTATATACATCATTTTCAAGTTTTTACATAGCATAATCAACAAATTATCTTGTTTAGAATCTAAAAATTGCATATACATCTTAGGTTATTTCATTGTGTTTCACCTTCTTTCCATTTTTGGTGCATATCGAGTTTCTGAAACTTGTATGAGATTTATAACTTGGTATCCTATTAGCAATGTTATTGTGAAACATATTTTGAGACTCATGTGTAATCCCATGATACACCATTCACTGTGGATATTGAGTTTTCCAACTCTTTCACTCATAGTGTTGATACTAATCAACCCATTATGGATCATAGTCTTCATACCATATTTCCAATGACTTCCCTATGTAGAACTTATGTGCATGATGTTGAAATAATGGCTACTAATATCCCACAAGAGAACATAAGTAGAATAGATGAAGGCATAGAGAAATTACAAAACTTTGTTACTTCTAAAAACATGACTAGTAGTGTTGTTCTTTCTTTAGATAATGTGAGCAAAATTCTTGAAAATGAACATGGAATAGAGATTGTGTGAAGTATAGCTCATATTGTTCATAAAAATGTCCCTACAATGACTAGTTGTCTCAAGCTTTAGGCTATACTCAAAGTCAAGGTGGAAATTCAATTCCTCCTTCCACAACCCTTACCTTTATTCCTACCTACACTAGTACTCATGTTACTACAACCATCCAACCTACTAGAAATGT
>VDFB02353493.1:206860229-206884745 GCA_007258455.2 Sequoia sempervirens
TTGTCCACTATCAAACTTCCTTCCTAACTGGCAATGAAGATCTAGTCATGGATAGATATAACAAGCTAGTATAAAGACTACCAGGGGATTGGTCAAAGCTAAGACACCAAGTGGAATTGGAAGTGTTATTGTTGTAGGGATGGTATAGGCTCCATGACTCCCCACATTTAGAGTTCACATGTCAACTATGCCAAGAGGCAATCGAACAAGTTAAAGAACAAGTGGGACAACCCAGTGCACTGCTTCCTGTATTTGGTTCAAGAACTAAAGCAGAGGTCAAAGAACATGAACCAAGTTATAACTCAGCCAAAGTCCTCCAGAAGGTGTCAGAATAGCAACAGAAGAAGGACAACAACATTCAGAGCCTCCAAACAATGAAGCAGATCGAATGGGAACAATGTCCATTGATCATCAAGAGTCCTTCCCTCTTGTAGAGATTTTTTATGCAATGGACAATGGGATTTATGGGGAGTCCTTGGAGGGAAATAATATGGTAAATATTGCCCCCCTTGATGAGGTGCCCTCCATTGATTATTTTTCCATTGGGAGCTATACTCTAGAGGTACGACAACACCAAGGAGGAGTACATTACAGAAGATGGCAATGATGAAGATATATTACTTGAACCTCCAGAATGGGAGAGGAACTCCTTATCCATCTATAGTAACAATGAACATGAGGAGAGAATTGAACATCATGAGGAGATACACGAACTGCAAAGAGAAGAAGAAAAATACAAGGGTTTTTTGATGGCTGCTAGCAAGAATGACACACCTGGCCAACTACAAGATGCAACTAGGAGTCCTATCGCCTTGGTCATTGTTGATCCTCCTTCACACTTAGGGAGTTGAAATAGGATAGATTCGTGCATGTCATCATCCCATGACATTGAACATCAAAAAAGAAGGTCAACACTTGGGAAAGGAGGTGGGAAAACACACTACCTTTTGAAGACAACAATCAGGTGGATCCATGGACTACGAAAGACCAATGTAATGAAGTGATTCTCCTTGAAGAACAACCAATAAGGGTTGTGGATCCCACACATGACTTGGAAGGAGTGTTTGCTACCCCATCCTCCCATCCCTTTTCAATACTAAGATCAAGAATGTTGCGTCATTCAGTGCCTCCATCCGATGTTGCTAACGCCACGACCAATGATGAGGTGCTCACTCTCGATTGTCAGACATTGTCACCTTCACATGGTGACATCCAGGTTCTATCTTTTCTTTCTCCTATGAATACTTATAGCTCCACTTATCCTTTTGATTATGGGAACAAAGGAAGGAAAACGTGCTTATGGATTAACCATGGGTTTAATGAACCACCTCAATTGCTAATTTTTCTTGAATGTGTGATTGAATTTGAATGCTGCTACATTGAACTTTATTTTTCTCAGTATAAAGATAAATCTACATGGATTAGAACTGTGATGATCACCCTTCTGCTTGTTCATACATTACGATACCCAATGGGTGTGAATGTTGGCTTTCCTTTCCTAAATATAGTGCTTTGTAAATATCTTTGTACATAGCTCATTTCGTGTAGTGTGGGTTTCCTTGTACATACCTCACTTTTCTACTTTTTTTAGGGTAATTGGTTTGCTATAGGTTAGTTTTCTTTAGAGTAGCTCCTTTGTTGTTTGCTTTCATTTTCCTGCTTTGGTTAGCTTATGTGTTTTGGTTTACATTTGCTTCTATTGCTATTGCTTTGTTGTTGCTTTCTTTGGGGTCCCTTTGCTTTTAGATGGGCATGTTCATGCGCACAACAACCATTTTTATTTCCTGGAGTTGTTTTATACATTTCTTCGTTAAAATCTAAGGAAGTTTTCAGAGTGGATGGTGAGGGTCTTTCGTTAGTGTCAAGTGACTGGATGCTTGGTTCGAAGGGGATAAATTGTTCGTTGGTTTGGTTCTGAGGTATTCTGAAATCTTATATCTCTCACATACTTTAAGAATCCTGAGGTCGCCGCGGGTTCTTCTGTGAAGTGTAGTTAAGTGAAAAATCTAAAATTTTGTTTCAATGCCATTGTGATTCTCAGCCCTGAGTGTGAGCTTCATTGCTTGTGGGTTGAAAGGAAATAATTGAAAAGAGAAAATAAAAAGAAAAGAAAAGAAAGAAAAACATTGAAAATCAAAACAAAGAAATTTAGCCTTTCAGGGGGATCCGAACAACTCTACTGGGGCTATGGACGCCCAGCTGGTAGTCAAGCAATGTTCGAGAGAATTATAGTGACAACCTTGTTAGGGCTATGGATGCCTGACTAGAAATGAGGCAATGTCCCAGATGCTTTTGGAGTTAGAATAAACTACATAGCTTAACTTGCTGGTGCTTGTGTTCCTGTAGCAACTAAATGGTGGGAATGAACGCAATTGCACACACTTGGATTTTTAGCATACTGAAGGCTGGGTTGGCTAATGGTTTTCATCCTTTGGTGAAACATCTAGTTTTTTTTCCCTAGCATGAGGATCAGAACCAAATATTTTGGGTTCATGTTTCCAGTTTATCATCGAAACCCTCTAGAGCATGTTTCCCCACCGAGTCGCCATTTTTTGTGCATGTTTTACAAAACCGCCCCACCAAAGGTAGGGACCCCCTCTTTTAGCCCCTGATGGGTCATTTCCACTCTCGACAAACTTCTTTACTCTCATCTCATATTGTGTACCCCTGTTTGCAGGCCCATGATGACCATGAGCCACTAAATGATCAAATTTCCCTTTGCTAGATTCACTAGCCTAAGTTTCACCCAGTTATTTTTCCTTGCGGGCTAGCTTCTATGGGTTTCCATTCACTTTTTACCCAATGTCCTTCAGCCTTGGTGGACCTATGTATGTGAGCTTCCTCTTGCCATTTTTTGTCATTCACCTGTAGCCGAGTCCCAATGTCTGCCCGACATGCAGAATTTGTATCAACTTTCGTCATTTCATCCTTCGTGTTCCATGGACCTGCAATCACAGATCACCCTATGTGGGTCCTCTTTCCTATTTCACTACTTTAGCAGTGGCCGACTCCTAACTTCCACCCATATGGCAGGATTTGCACTTGGTTTTGTCATCCTCGTTATCATCCTGTCACAGTTACCCAAATAGTGAATTTATCATTTGACGACACCCCACACGCCTCTCTTCCATCATCGACCTGCACAAGATGTTTATGTGTTTCTCATGCAGTAGAAGGAGGTTAGAAATATTGCAAAATTATGGACTATAAATTCATGATTCCAAAACAACAAGAAAAGAGGCTACAAATGGGAGGTCTAAGTGGAGTTCATCAGCAAATTCAAAATTATGCCTAAGGCAGTACAACACACTCAGGATTTTCATTCAAGCTGGCTTCTCCTTTCACATTGCAAAATTTGTACCACTGTTCATTGTTCATGTGGAATTCACATTGCAGGTTTCCATCTGTCCCCTATTGTTTCTCTAGTAGCCCTCCCAAGATGTATTTCCGTACACTTATCCTTGAAGAATTCCTTCATGCAGAACTCACATTGTGAGTCTCTCCCTATCCTCTGTCGTTGTCTTGGTGACAACCCTTGAGCAACATCTCACATTCTCTAGCTCTCATCGGACACCATCTATGCAGACCTCGCTACCCATATGGGCATTCCATTGACCATAACAACCTTGGCCTTTAATAGGCCTTGATCCACACCTTCTGCATTTCGGCGCCCTATCGCAGCACAACTCCCACACCTTGTTATTTAATGTCACAATCATGATTTCAATGGTAGCACGAAAACACAATCACCATGATCATTCATTGTGCTCAAGGTCGTGCATTAATTCCAAGAAGAAATATGTGAGAATGATAGCACTTTCATTATGAAGAGGATGGAGCAGCACCAATCTTTATGATAATATGTCTGACTTCTATGACTACACGAATGAAGATACGTTGATGATGGAAGGTGTCCATAACTTAGATCCTTTTGTGCTAATTAAATTGATACACTCTTAGCAAACTATATCGGGTTGGTGAATGATTTTATCTAGGGAAACAAAGTTCTTTCACGAAGGCTGACTTGTAGATGCAAATTCTCCTCACGTCCTTGTCCCTCACAGGTTCCGGTTGCGGGTTCACTGTGATTGACAACCATTTCTAAACGACCTTTTTGTGACCGTAACCCACACTCACCCTTCCACTGGCTTTGTCCTCTGCGGGGCCTACGGCCTTCATGTACATTATTTTCATAGGAACTCCCCTCGTCCGCTCCTACATCTACCTTCACCATCGCATAGTCATGCGTATTATGTTCCACATTGTTAAAGTGGCACCTTAGTAGAAATAAAGTGCTCATCGATGCTAAGTCCCTCAACAACGTGTTGAGAATTTACTAAACCAAGGAGTTGAGGGAACTAAGAATGACTGCCACCGTTATGGTCAAGTAAAAGATATGCTTTAATGAGGAGAGAGCCTATAGTAAGAATGGGTAAAATGATAACAATTGATGAAATATGTGCCTAGGGTATAGATGCTCCATTAAGCGCGTCTGCCCCACCAAAACAAATCCATCTAAGCTCCAAATATTATTAAAGTTGGCATTGGAAGAATAGTGGTGGCTTGAGATTAAATAACAGTGTTGGCGGGCCCTTTTAACAAGCCATTCTTTTTAAATCGTTGGCCTTCTAAAATATTAGTTTTGTTCTCATGAAAGAGGAGGTCCCGCTTTGAGGTATGCGCAAATGATCGGTTCCATGAGTAGAATATCAAACACTCATAGATTGGTGAAATATATGTTGCGTGGAACATAATGTGGGATTCCCTTAGCTCACTATTGTTGATCACGGAGGCCATTACATACTGTCTCCCCACACTCCATTTCTTGTGGCTTTCTCTCGTGCAGATCACGGATCCCACCACACTGTTGCTACCTCCATCATTGTTCGTGTCCTCTCCATCCCATCTTCCCACCAACCACTGCCCACAATGGCCACCTTTGCAGGATCTGCAACTTCATTCAACGGATAAACTGTCTAAGAGATGATGGGGTAGCCTAGAACAAGCAATGAAATCATGAACAAAAAGTAAAGGACGTCGAGTCTAAAGCTAATAAGTCAGGGTAGCTTAGGACATCCTCCACGGGCGCTCTCCATGACACCTTTACACAAAGAAGGACGTTAAACACAAGACACATGACAAAAGATCACAACACACAAAAGGGGGTAAAGCAGGTAAAAGGGGGGAACCATGCCCTCTCACAAGATTATAATCATCTTTCCAATCAATCATATTTGAAAGACGTTCATGTAATTGCTCTGAAGTTATCATGAACATCTCATAGGCATCTAGTCTAGCATGATTGGTTTTATCATTGAGTCTTTTAATACATGTCTTTCCTTGCTTTCATTCGTCATGGGATATCCCTTTATCATTGTAAGGTGTCGAGCGGATCATTAAGTAGTGGGAAATGCACGATATTTTAAAAACAAGAATTAACGTGAGGTGGTCACGTCACCACCATTAGAAACAATCGATCAAGGAGGAGGTATGTCTTCACACTGGACGACTTGTCCTTATGTGGACCCCACCCTTGCAGGTTCCAGGTGACCCAATGTCATTCTTTAATAGCCTCCTCTCCACATCTTCCCACATCTTGCATTCTGTGGAGACCATACTTGTGGTTTTCGTACTATGCGACGTTGTTGTGGGAAACATCAATTCATAAATGGCTTTCTTAGCACCTCCACCCATGTTCCTCCTGTAAGGTGACTACTACACTGCAAAACTCACACATTAATCTTAAAGTAGTACCAAGGGGATTTGAATTGCAAGATTAATGCTAAAAGAATTTGATGAATGAACGATTGTTGGGCCCATGAATAGGTAAACATCCTCATGCACCTTCATTTTCCCTTTCATGTATATTCTTGAAACAACTTCACCTTAGATAATTATTGAGGGGTATGCACATACTTGAAGATATATGTATATGATCGGGGCAGGGGTGGGCAGTAGGTCTCACTTAGTAGTATTAATGAATCATTCTTGGGCATTAATAATGTAATCTATACATATCATTGGGTGAGACCTCCACTTTATGTGAGCTGTTATTGCCGCAGGGATTTTGCTCGCTCGTGAGATGATTTCCATCGTATAATCAATCTATTATTTATCTTTTGTCCCCTCGTAACTGGCGATTCGTGTTGGGTTCTCCTTTTTTGACTGATCATGGATAGGGAAATGAAATGGTGCTTATGTTCGAGCCTCACCCACCATTGTCATGTAAATAATGATTCATGAAGTTTAGGAGAGAGAATTAATGAGAAATTAACTAATGATCGGCTATGTATTTGGCTTACAGTACGATTTTTGTGTTTTGCAGGGCTTTCTTTGGTGGGAGCCATGGTTTTCGAAGTAGTTCCCAAATGGAAATTCTATAATGGCTTCCCGCACTTCCTTGCTCGGTGGAGATTGTGCACACGAGTCCCACATCTTCAAAAGACGTTCCCCTCTGCCATGATCACAATGGAATCCCTATATGTCATCTTCCCACCTCCTTCTACCCACACCTTCATCTCATGGATGATGCTCATGACCAGTTTTCCTGCAAGCAACATTAGAGCATTTGGAAAAAGAATGATATCATGCGATAAGGAAAGTTGGTTGTGGAGACTATTTAAAAATGGTTTGAAATAACGTCACTTTATCTCTATAATCAACTATGGGCATTTTTCTTGGGTCCTCATTTTCACATATAAATGATTTAATGATGCTCTGATAAAGACATTGTAAATATTATGTAAAGATATTCTTGTGGGAGGAGGGAAGTATACACGAGGAGAGCTTTAATCCTTTGGATTTTATTCCATAATATCTTCTAAGTAACAATGTCTGAACATTTATAAATCTATCAGGAATTTATTATCATAAAGATATCATAAATTTTCCAATGATCGTAAATGTTTTAATGAATCTTTATCACTTTAATAAGCTCTCGAGAAATGTTGATTAGCTAGTTTTATGGGATAAGATTTACAAATAAGAGTCGTAATCTAAACTCATTTAAGGAGATATTTGTTAGTTCTCTTTAATTACTTAGATATGAAAAGGGGGATTTGAGACTTCAAATGGACCTGTCATAGCCATGGAATCAAGTATACAGGATGAAATTCCCTCGATAGTGCAAGTGATAGAATTAAGGGGAAGACCATTGTTCCATAGAAACAAAGTCTAAAATTTGAGGGAAGCATTTAGTGCTATTAATATGTATGCAATGAATTATGAGAACCAAGTGAAACTAAGAGGGAGTGATTTTAGACCTAAAATATTGTGATTTCCCTTCTCAGGTATTACTATTACCAATTGTTGGATGCTTAGAGGATATGTGGTGATAAGGCTATTTAAATCATAATCAAGCAACCATTTGGAATAAGTGTTATATGGTCACATGGGTACAAATGATCATATTCAAGGTTTATATGGTCAATTTAATCTCTTGTTTTGTGCAGGGATTTGTTTATGAATGAAGATCATCGAAGGATTTTTCTATAGTAGGAGATTGCACATGATGGGATTGTCCATGAGTCCACCTCCGTAGAGCATCAATGAGGTTGTACCAGGGTTGACAACGATTACCAACCAGAAAATGTTTTCACTAACAACGATTAAACTCATCAAATGGACTATCAAGCAAGTGGCTACATGATGAAAAGTGTCAATACTAAGAAAATAGATGGTTGTCTGTTGGAGTTAGGAACAACAAGAGCTATCCTATTTTGATCAAACGATCATGACCCATCTAGGGTTGTCTTGTCAGATCAAGGATAACTAATCTACCCCACCATGATGAAAAATTTCAAACAAGGCTCATTTGATTGACTAAAAATTGTTTCGATTCCATCAAACAGAAGACAACCTTCAAAAAATTTTAGCTACAATAAAAGGGAAATCAACTATAGGACAAAAAGTGGGTATGTGCAGGATCATCATGGAAAAAACCTTAAGTGGTAAAAATTAAAAATCGAGTTAGGAAACTTAACGTAAAATTTGAATAAGTTATCTATATTATTTTAAAATATGTAATAATAGAATTTGTAGCAAATTGAATGTAGTTTCTAAATTACTAGGTTTTAAAAAAAATCTATTTGGTGAAAATTTGAAATTTCAATGCAATAGTACTTAAATTTCAAGGAAAAAATAAGAAGTAGGTGTTTGTCCGACCACCTAACCACAATAAAATGATAATATTTTTTATAATATTTTAGACAAAAGTAGAGGACTCATGTTTGATGTGATGCATATTTTTTGTAATTTTTTTCCAAGTAAATAATTAATTATGAATTTTTATTACAACTTTTAAAAATATAAAAACTCGTATGTCTAACCACCTTAACTTGGTCAAAACTTCATGAAATTCATTTTACATTTTTAATCCTATAGTATATGGCTAAGCATAGAATGTGATACTCATTTGAAAAAGCTATAGGATGTTTTTCAATCAACTGGCTAATCAGACTTTAGTCATAATTCAAATAGAAAATGAATAATAATTATTTATTAAATTCAAAGTAGCTTACAATTTATATTGGTGGAAAGTCGAAATATCCTTGTTCCTTTTCATTTCATCACCTTTTGGGATAAAAAAGTCGCCACTCCACATACCCTACAAATACCCATCATATCACTTTCGACTTTTGGCCCATATCATGATCTTGTACATACCTATAAGCATAAAGGCTAAACACTAGAGGTTACAAGAGACACAACACGTGTCATCTGGTGTTTTCATTGATGGCAACCCTAGTTAGTGATTCAATTTGCACTTCAGTAGTTTCTTATACCACAAGTCAAATTGAAGTTTTGTGATTAACTATCAAGCTAGAATAGTGCATCTAACAGAGTTGTGTATATCGATTCATATGCAATTTTTTGTTATCCTTTTGAGTTGTGGATCTTAGGGAAGGTTTTCTGATGTATGATCTATTTTATCCTTGAATCATAGAGCCTCGTATCAATTGGTGTGAAAGTTAGAAAATCTGATTGACTTATTTTCTATCTATCAGTGCAAGAAAGCCGACTAAGTGAATATAGCGTGTTGTGGATCTTTGACGAGTAATTTTTTGAAGTGTTTTGGGTCCTCACTATGCTCTGGCCGACTTTGATTAGTGCACATTGAAAATTATCTATGGATTGAGCCTACAGTTTGTAAATATTTTATGTTTTACTGAAGTTGACATGTGGTTGAT
Organism: Sequoia sempervirens; assembly: GCA_007258455.2. Lineage (NCBI taxonomy): Eukaryota > Viridiplantae > Streptophyta > Pinopsida > Cupressales > Cupressaceae > Sequoia > Sequoia sempervirens. The sequence goes on from VDFB02353493.1 coordinate 206,869,418, forward strand.
TAAATCTTTAGTTGTGGATATATATAAATGATCACTTATATCATTTGGATGTATGTATTAAGTGTTTTGATGTATGTTGCAAAATTCAGAAGGACTGTGAAGTGATTATGCACAGTTCAATTGTGCATAAAAGGATTTGTGATTCAAATTAAAGTAGACAGAGCAGAAGAGCAGAATCAGATAGATGGTCAAGAAAGTGATTGATGTGCTTAATTGGAACTATACTCAGGCATTAGTAGATGCTAATTTCATAGTTCATCCACTCCAAATTTTCTAATTTTTTATTCTTCTTTTGGGCAGTAAGCCTATTGTATCTGAGCAGTGAGCTCTAGGTAGTGTGCTTGAATGCATGTGCACTCCTTTTGTAAACACTTATTTTGAGTATACTCATATTTTGGATTGGCCTTCCACCGTGGTTTTTCCCCTAATAGGGTTTCCATGTAAAAATCCTTATGCTATGGTGTTGTGGTTGATTGCTTTGCGTTCTTGCATCTTTCTTTTGGTTCAATGCTATAAGTGGTTTGAAGATCATGTTAATAAATTTAGATTTTGTAGAACACTGATTCAACCCCCCTCTCAATATTCATTGATTCCAACACTTGGTATCAGAGCCTAGTTCCTCGAAAGAATTTTCATAGCTTGGGGAAGATCTGGGAAAGTGATTCAATGGATTCAAGCAGTCTTCAACAATAACTTTTGGTGACACTAGATGATCTTGATCAGTCCAAATCTGAAGTCTAGGAATTACAAGCAAGCCTCATGAATGCTAAGAAATTCATTCAATCATTGAAAGATAAAATCAACATGTCCAAGGAAAAGAGAAAGGAACTCTATGATCAAATCAAGTAGAAAGAAAGTAAAAGCATGGAAGATGAACACCTGAGTCAAGCCTTGAAGGAAAAGACAAAAGAATGTGAAAAGCTTACTAGAGATAATGATGTCCTAAAGCATGAGATGGAATCTATTGTGATGAGGATGACCAAGGAGATTAAAGATAGAAAGAAGAATGAAGAGAATCTTGCTCAGTCTGTCAAAGAAAAATCTAAAGAATGCAGCCAAGTTATTGATGGATTACATCAGTTGGAACTTGAATTTGAACAATCTGTTGGATGTTGTGGATGTGTTTCTGATATGTGGTTGTCATTGATGTCAACACTATTAGCATTTGGTGTATTGAAGGTTGTATATGTTGAGCATATTGAGAAAATTGTTAAAAGAAGTGTTGCAGGTTCCCTATGGAACTGTGAAGGTCATGAAGGTGTCTTGTTATGTACATCGAAGATAAATTGTTGTGGATTAAAGGGTTTTCTGCTAAGTGTATCTAGTCCATCCTCTAGAAGCTTCAGAGGTCTGCATGAAGATTTGTTTGTGCTATGAATAATTGTTTTCTGACAGTATTTCTCTGGGTTCTATTAGTGTTCCTGAATGAAGTTTGTGTTTTTATGTTGTTGTGGATCTTTCTCTATTGTTTCTTGGTGCTTGTGGATGCTTCTAGATGGTGCTCTATCTTTGTGGTACATCCACATTGATTGATGTGCTCATAGTCTCATGTTGCAGATATATAAGAGCGATTATTTGAGTGAATTTAGTATGTGCATAAGAGCGTATGAATGCTAGAGAAAGTACAGATGTGTGAATAGTGTCCAAATCTCATTCAATTGCAGAGCAGACTGAGAAGAAGTTTGAGCGAAGAGTGAAGAAGGTTTTTTGTGCTTAACTAGGACTATAATCAGGCTTGTGTAGAAGCTATTTTCTCAGTTCACAATTTGGATGGTATTAATCCAAACCTTTCTTTGGACAATGAATCCTCTTTTGTATTTGAGCAGTGAACTCTAGGTAGTGTGCCTGAATGCATGTGCATTCCCATTATTCTTATACTTTTAATAGGGTATAATATTGTGGACTAACCTCCACCGTGGTTTTTCTCCTAACAGGGTTTCCACATAAAAATCTTGGTGTTCTTTGTGTTTCTAATTTGTTGATTGTCTATGGTTTATTATTCATTCATCAGATCTGAGATTAAGTTAAGTAAACATTAAAAAGTTTAAAATATTTTGTGACAACTGGTTTACCCCCCCTCAGTTGTCTATCCTTATTTTCCAACAGTTGGTATCATAGTAGGTTCCTCTAAAGAAATTTTAAAAGCTTGAGGTGATCTAAGATGGAATCATACAAGAAGGAAAATCCTAGATTTGATGGAACAAACTACTCACTGTGGAAAGATAGGATGGAGTGTTATTTGAACTGTGTTGTGAACCCTTCTGGAAAATAAAAAAGAACAAATATGTTATTCCTGTGACTGGTCCCTCCACTGCTGATGAGATTATAGATGCTGAGAATAATGTCTACGCTATGGAAGCTTTGCTAAGTGCTCTAACAGATTTGGAAATGACAAATGTGTTAGGTCTAAAGATATCTCATGGGATGTGGGCTTCAGCTTTGGCGGAGATATTGCATGGCGAGAATGGCTAAGCTATAAGTTGAAAGGGGAAAGTATATGAAAAAATCAAAAATGGGTGAGATGAGAAATATTTCTTCTTTTATATAAAAATTCGAAATAGACTAGTTATGGAAGGTATTAGATGTGTTGGTGGTACATTACGGTTGAAAGAAATTGGCAATAGGGTGTCGGATCAACATATAAAACGGAAGGAGCTCATGCCTGCCTAATGGAAAGAACCAGTCGATGGCAGAGATGTGACGAAGGGACCTACTGCCCGATTGGTAAACTTATTTGCCTTGCTGACTAAACGGAATTTAATTGATTTTGGTATTCTAAATGTGAAATTATTTGAGCTCTTGTATGGAAAGAGAGCAAGCAAGATATGATCGAAGGAGAATTTAGGAGAGACATTCAATTATGAGGGGAGAGAATAAAGTAAGCTTGAAGATGAGAGAAATTAGAAGTACATGGAAGGCGCGACTAATTTGTAAGAAAAAAGTGAGGACAAGGGTAAGTATAGGGAAGCCACCTATAAATGTTTTTCTTTGTGCATCAATTCTTTACTCAAAGTGCCACAAAAAGGTCCCTAGATCTGAGCCACCTGGAATCTAGATTTCAAAGGAAATGTATTTTTTTTTTCTGAGAGGTGACTAATAGTGATTCACAAAAAGGGAGAATGGAAATGATGTTAGTTGGGTTTCGGCTTGCTATCAGGGAAAATAGTCTAAGGCTCTTGAATCTAGGATGAGAAAACAGCGCATCCTGAATTGAAGAAAGGGATGGTGGGTCATTGGCGATTGGATGTTCGCATCATATACCATTATTGACTCATAATTTGAATTCATTATTAGAATTGTATGAGTTGTGAAGATTTGGTGATCAATACACCTAAAAATGGTCTAGATAATCTAATTAATTAAATATGACATATTTGATTAATTACCTTAAATTCATCTACTATTGAATAAATAGAAATATTTATTTAAATAGTTCACATTCTAATTCTTCTATTCTTCAATTTTAATTAAATATACAACTTTAATAGTTTGTGTTATTTAAATATCACATCATTCAATCTTAATTTAATTAAACAAGGTTAAATACTTTGTTTTATAATTATCATATCCCTTCTATATTTATTTATTTAATAAAATTTTTTATAGTTTGTTTTATTAAATTATTTATCCCCTTTTACTAATTTGAATAAAATCATAAATTATTAAAATAAAAGGCATAAAGGAAATTCCCTCTATTCACTCATTAATAAAATTAGACATTATATGTCTAATTAATTTAACTAGTATTCACGGAAAAGATGTGGAGACAAACTTCTAGGAAAACCTTTGAGTCTCATTCCTCTAATTTTTCCTATCATTTGGCCTGATGATTTCATGGGGAGAAACCATTCCCATGATCAGCTCAAGGTTCTTCATCTCTCACCACTCAAATTCTCCAAATCAAATGTGAGCCTTTGTTTTACTGCCCTTTGCAAATGTGCTACCGGGAAATCTATATATACAATCTTCAGATACAAGAAATGGATCTCATTTTTGTGCAAACTTACTCTGCAGGAATAGCAATCAAGCAATCAAGCATCTTAGCAACAACATCACTATTTAGTAATAACATCATAGCATTATCAGTAGAATCAATATCATGACTGCATAATAGTTTTACTGTAGCTTCCATTCATCAGGTTTCATGTCAGCATAGATTATAGTAGAATCGATATCATTTAGAAATCACCATATATAAGTAGATCATTGCATTTAGCAACATTCCATTCTCTAGATTGGCATTTTAACAATCACAGTGCTTACCAAATCTGAGAGCCCTTTGTGATTTAATAACTATTTGGAGATAGGAAATAATGAGATGCTTTCAAGTTTTCTATGCTTTAAATGAGTTAATTGTTGTTAAATCTTGATATAATGTTTCATTAGGAAGTGTTTTTAGTTATTTTACTTATTTACTTGTTTCACACTTACAATTTGGCACCCACAGTGGGGCTTCTAACCCCATATTTTAACAATTTTTCTGAAAAGTGTTTGAATAGGATACATGCGTGTTTCTTTTAGAGAGATCAAGGGATTCTGTAATGCTTCCACTAAAATTTTTAGCACTTATGCAATCTGTTTTAGTGCTTCCACCAAAAATCTTTCAGGACGGTTGACTGTTCTAGGTTCAATACTGTTTTAGCGCTTCCACCAAAAGTTTTAGTGCTTTTGCACTATCTTTTAGCACATCCATAGTTGAAATAGTGCTTCTACAGTCTATTTTAGCACTTCTGACCTTTGTTTTAGTGCTTTGACAGTCAATCCTAAAATCGCCATATCTTGGTCATACAGAGGTCTTTTTTGAAACCTTTTTTTTGAAATGGGGTAGAATTTCATAAGCTATGCAATGGTGTAGGTATTTCTCACTTTTTGTAGAGCTAAAAGTTTCAATTTTACATTTAAAGTCAAATCACATTGTAATTTGGTCTAATTTTAAAGGTTTTTATGCTTAATCATTCATCTAACCCTTATATCTTCTTATTTCTTGATCTCATCTAACATTTTGAACATTTATTGCAGGTTTTTAGAGGAACATAGAGCATTGAAGTGAAAGAAAAAAAATTGATATCCATTGTAATAGTGTTTTCAAACACTCATGGGAAAATAACCCATCATATGTTATTTTTCATTCATGCTTTAGGACCAACTAGCATTATTTTGGGCTTAAAATTAACCGTCTACACAAAATTTGTCAAAGTTGGTTACAAAGAACATTAGAAACTCACTAGTTTTTGCATTTGGATTAAAATGAACCAATCCTAGGGTAGTCATTTGGATTAAAATACACCAATCCTTAGGTAGTCATCATACATTGCTATCCTGGTTAAAATAAACATCATGTCTTTTGTGAAGCAATATCCTCACGTTGAATAGCAAACTATCATTTGGGCTTTAAAACTAAACATTGTTTACTATGATTGTGAGGTGATAGGCCTATGCTTTCCCCTTAACAAGGTGATCAAAACGCCAGACTCATCCTTTATTTTCATGCATTTATTTCTTTATTAAATCCTTTAGAAGGCCTACCGTAGTGGGAAAAAATACTCACCCTATGAGAACGACCTGAGTGGGGATAACCAAAGCCAAGTTTTCCAACCCACTATAAAATAAAAGTGAATCTAGGGAAAACCACATTTACCAAAAGAGTGCAAGATAACCATCCCCAAAATATTTGTTCTAAAGATTGGGAGGTCTCTTGAGGGAGATTATCATTTTTTGCTCTGAACGGAAACCCTATCTATGAACCATAGTGTATAATCTAGCTGAGTCAATAACTAGACATTGTAATACTCACGGTGCAAGGGGGGAGAATCTACCCCCAAGACACTCACCATATAATTGCCAAGGATCGTTTGCTTAAGGGATCGAGAAATCTAACTTTGAGTATGCACCTGTAAAATACAAAAACACGGGCGCCCTCTAGGGGGTGACACAGTTGTGTGATTTGACACAATTTTAAGATGTGGGTTGTTTGATTATAATGATGACCTTTTTGACCTTAAGAGTGAGTCTACCTAAAGTGTATTCTTTGTTAAAAAAACTAGTGGAAATCAAGAAGGATCATGTTTGATTCTTAAACATACACTTGCTATTTAGTTTTGAGGACTTAAAAAAAACTATTTTACAATTTCTTGCCATGTTTTCAAAACATTAATTCAGATAAGATCATCCTAAAAAACACAAAGAAAACAAGAAAACAGAAAGCTATTGGAAACCCCTGTAAAATAGTTAACATCAAAATTTGGATTCTTATTGAAACATAAACTTTCCTAAATCAAAATAGAGTCTTAAACTAGCATAAACTGGACTTTACAATTGAATTTATTCAAATCAAACCAATATCTACCATCCGAAAGTGTCTCAATCAAACACATTTGATTAGTAAGTTAAGTTTCAGGATCAGTCATCCTAAATCAAAGAAATGAAACTATATAATCAAACTTATCAACTTAGTCTAATCAATAGAATCTATCATTCTATTTGACTTGGGTTAATATCCTTGACACTATATCAAACTAAGATCAAAAGGTTATTGCAAACAATAATGTTCATATGTCCATTTTAACAAGGTCACGAAGACTAAAAATCCAAAGAATGGGAAATTGAAACTCAAACCACCATGGCTGAAATAGATGAGGATCAATTGAATGCTTTAGCTCATCAAATGAAAAACCTTCAACAACAAATCTAGAATATGCAAAGGGAAACAACCATAGAAAGATATTTGTTTCTAGGCATTTTTTCTCATTCCTTTGACAAAAATTTGGACATGACACCTTCACCAAAAACTACATCATCCAAGTTCAATGTCTTTGAATTTTTACAAAATTTCAATAAGCCCAAATCTAAGTCCTCAAACACAAATGATATTGAGCAATCCTATCATGTCATGCATTTATCTCCCAGAATCACCATGCTCAAAATAACCCCAAGATTCTTTCATAATTCAAGCTTTAACAATTCCATCCAATCATCCCTCGCATCATATCTCAACATCCAACCAACATTCATGCTCACCCCACAATCCAGCATAAAGTATAATTTCACACATCAAGACTCAAATATTCTTCCTTTCACTCCACCAATGATATCAAAAATTTTCACAATCTTTTCCACTTTTTACCAAGATCCATTTCTCAGAATCTTCGCGATGATCCCTCCTTCACCCTTTCATCCAAAATAATTCTCTCCATCTCAAGACAAGTTTCCTCCCGTAAATTCTTCTTCCACATCATCTAATCAATCCATACCATCTCAAGATTCTATTGCATCACAAGAGCATGATAGTTCTTGACCTATCGAATGATGTTCTACCAATTGATGATTGCATGACATGCTTTTCTAGTAAAACCCTATGATTCCTTTCTTTCTAATAATGACAAGATATGTTTCTATATTCATATACCCCTTTTCATCCATGTGAAGATTTTTATCCCTTTTCAGCAATTCTGGTTATGCTACTTCTATAATCCTCTTTCCAAGTTAAGATCAAAATAAATTTGCATCATTCTCCATTCTGGTATTTCATTACACCTATCTTAAGATATTCATGAAATCATTACACGAAATTAATTCCTCTCCACTCTCGTCCGTTTTATCTCCCTGTTCCTCCCTGCCCATGCCTCCAGCCCCTGTGGCCTTGAGCCAGTGCAAAAATACATATCCTATTAAACACTGTGCTGGCAGATTAGTTTTCATCAATATGTATTCTGTGAACTCCCTTTGTTCAAAGACACCCATATCACCATGGCCTTGATTATATGCCTAAGTGTCCTAGTTCATCAAAATTTTCATCTATCCTAGGTCCTCATTCTAGTTCATCAAACATTACATCTATCCTAGGTCCTCATCCTAGTCCATCAAACCTTCCCTCTATCCTAGTTCCATATCCTATTTCTCAAGAACAACAAAGGCACACATCCTTGATGCCCTTTCAAAATTCTACCCACATTAACTCACCCATAATACCTCCATATCATTCATCTCAATCCCCCCATCCCATTGATCTTGGAAGCAATTTGGGTGCTAAATATCAAAAGCTTCTATATCAAAATCCATTACGTATTTTCAATATGATCAACATATTCCTAGTAAAGAGAAAAGTAAAAATTTATCCAGTAAATCAAATAAATTTCAAAAGGTCACAAGCGCCCAATGTAAACTGGGTGGCAGAAAATTCCCTCAAAGCACCACAAAAGGTCCATAAATCGTAAATCGCTCAGCGCTGCTGAAGCGCGTCTACAAAGAAAAACCAAAGTCAAAAGTCATGTGGATTCCTAAAGTCTCATAGAAGCAATAAAATTTGAATCAAATCCAAATTTGTTAATCCAAAGCTTCCCCTAATTTCCATCTAATAAACCTACCTTCCAAATCCATTCTCCCTCCATCACCCACCACCCTTCAAGGTGTACAAATGCTGATTCTGCCATCCTCTATCCCATCCATCAGGCTGGCCTCCAACCTCCCATCCATTATCCAACATTCATCCCCTATCATTAATCCTTAATCCAAAACCCTTTGCATAAGTCCTGATTCTTCCAATTCATATCATTAATCCAACATTTAGAGTCCACTCCCATTTCCATGGTTTATTAGAGGGATATTTATTAAACTTGATGCCAAGTCTCCTTCCATTCCCTATCATCCATATCCATTCTCTCCATATTCTCTTAGAATTCCCAGTATATACCTTAGGACAAAGTTTCTTTTTCCATCTTTTATCATTCATGTCATGCCTATTTCTTTTTTACATTTCACCTTCATCCTAACAAGCAAGTGCTATAGATCTCTTGAACATCATATATTCAGCTACAATTTTTCCTCCATACATCTTCATACCATAATTTAATTCTATCTCATTCCACTTCATTCTTAGTAGATATCCTTTTCTTCCCATCCCTTGGTCTTGATGAGTAGCTTAGGCAAAATATTTTGGACTTAAAAAGTACCCACCTTAGATTCTGATAATATACATTCATTATTTTATCCTTTTCTTTATTCCATTCCATATCTCCTAGCTTATCAAAATACATGTCACCATGTCCCTTTGCAACCTTGAATCTTATCATGCAAATCATATTTGAGCCTAGCTGTAAACATTATCCAATCCTCATATCTTTTGTCAATTAATCATCAACAATCATCAGTCTTATCATACTTAGAGGAAGTCAGTGATCCTAAGTACTTATCATCATCATGCCTTATAGAATCAATCATTCCCAGATTCTTAATTCACTAAATTATTACCTTTTGATAAGAGATATGTTGTTTAAAGTATTGCTGCCTGCATGCTGAATCTTCTTACTCCTTTGGATCCATCATCCATCCATGGTCAGTACTTCACCCCATTGTGGGGCAACGGTTCCTCCAATCAGTCATATAATCCTATCTTCATCCAAAATTATCCCAAGAAAACAGTTAAAAAAATACAGAAACCCAAAAAAAGAAAAATACAAACAAATAAAAAAAATACAAAAAGACTAAAAAATTCAAAAAGACTAAAAAATTGAAATAAAAAAAAACATATAGCAAAAACCTGGAAACATGTGCTATTTGTGATTTAAATAGCTTTTCCATCTATTGGATGCATGCCATGGTCGTTACTTTCACCATTATTTTACATCCATTATCATATCATTGCAAGTGGTCATGTCTCACCATAGCTTGGGGGCAACATCTGGAACTTACTGCGAGCAATAAACTTGAGCTTAATCAAATGGACAAACAACAGTATGACACCATAGCAAAAAAAATGATTGAAACACAACCCAATGTGAAACATCAATCACCATCAAAAACACATTGGACATCCATATCATATCAAAAAATCAAAAAAAAAAAAGGTCAAAAAGTCAATCTCCAAAAATTCAAAAATATGAGTATGTCAGTCAAACTATGTGGTCTTTGCGTGTATAATGTAGGCAAGGCTAATCTTTGATCAGCCCTTGAGGCCCCTAGGATAGGTCTTTAGGTTAGGTTTGGTCAAAAATATTAGAAAATCACATAAACATCAAAAAATCAAAATCAGGATGGATGATCTAATCTGAATAATGACTGAAATACTTTAAGTAAAGGTTGGATAGTTGTGCTTTGATCATTGTTATCATTTCTTTGGAGCAACTCAATAATGTATTGAACTAGAGAAGCTAGGAAGGATGATGGTATTTTTATTTGTCTGTTGTTTGTGAGTTAATCATTATTATTTTGTGAATTGTCATGAGACGTGCTCTACAAAGTATAACTGATGACATTCCAATTCACATAAGAAAGTGACTAATTCTTGTCTGTTTACACAAGAAATTCTTAGGTCATCTTAGTTTAATTATACCTCGATGCTTTTGTTTGTTTGCAATATCAAAAATCATGAAAGTAGTACTTAGGTCATCATTGGTCTAACTCATACCATCAATGCTTGTACTCACTTTCAACATTTTAAAAGCTCAATGATGATAAAAAGCATGATAAATGGACTATTAAATTGCAAATGCTTTCATATGTAGATTTGCATGGTTAAAGTATATTGCATTCATATTAGTTTTTCATATTCATTATAGATTTTCCACATCAACTGATGATATCTATATCTACCTGCACCAGATGTGGAATCATGTGCCATGTCTTTGGGAAGAACTCTAAAATCCTTCTATGATAATAACATATCACAAATCAACAATATTATCAATTAATCAACCTATTAATATAATCGGCTTTGGTGATACTTTGATCAAATCTCGTGAGTGACTATCATTGAAGCTCACCTATCATGAGGTCAAAAATCAATCTATTATTGATCCTCGCCTATCATGAGGTCAATCAATCTATCTATCAATGAACCTCGCCTATCATGAGATTAATCAATCAATCAATCATTGAATCTCACCTATCATGAGATCAATAATCTTCTTATCTAACAGGATCATCAATCAATATCAAATCAAAGGCTGACATGGTCAAAAATCATCAAACGCAAGGAGGTAAAGTATGGAAATATTTAGTCAACTGGTGGAATCAGTATTCTTTATTGGGAGATAAATCATCGAATCATCGAAAAATCATAAAAATCCAAAAAATAAAAAAAAATCATCGATTTATCTCCTGAGGGGGCATATATCCATCATCACCTAAAAATCAATGTCTGGGGCAAGTCTGGGGCATACTGATTTTTTTTTTTGTCAATACTAGCAACAACAACAAAATTTTCTTTGAAGCAATGCGTAAACACATCACTTCAAAGAGGGGAAAAATGTATACACCTAAAAATGGTCTGGATAATCTAATTAATTAAATACGATTTATTTGATTAATTACCTTAAATTCATCTACTATTAAATAAATAGAAATATTTTTTAAATAGTTCACATTCTAATTCTTCTATTCTTCAATTTTAATTAAATATACAACTTTAATAGTTTGTGTTATTTAATTATCACATCATTCAATCTTAATTTAGTTAAACACTTGGTTAAATACTTTGTTGTTTAATTATCATATCCCTTCAATATTTATTTATTTAATAAACAAATTCTATTGTTTGTTTTATTAAATTATTTATCCCCTTTTACTAATTTGAATAAAATCATAAATTATTCAAATAAAAGGCATAAAGGAAATTTCCTCTATTCACTCACCAATAAAATTACACATTATATGTCTAATTAATCTAACTAGTATTCACAGGAAAGTTGTGGAGACAAACTTGTAGGAAATCCTCTCAATCTCATTCCTCTAATTTTTCCTATCATCTGGCCTGATGTTTTCATGGGGAGAAACCATTCCCATGATCAGCTCAAGGTTCTTCATCTCTCACCCCTCAAATTCTCTAGATCAAATCCAAGCCTTTGTTTTGCTACCCTTTGCAAATGAGTTGCTGGGAAATCTATATATATAGTCTTTGGATATAGGAAATGGATCTTATTTTTGTGCAAACTTACTCTGCAAGAATAGCAATCAAGCATCTTAGCAACAATATCAGTATTTAGTAATAACATCATAGAATTATCAGTAGAATCAATATCATGACTACATCAAAGTTTTATTGTAGCTTCTATTCATCAAGTTTCATGTCAGCATAGATTACAGTAGCATCAATATCATTTAGAAATCACCATATATAAGTATATCATTGCATTTATCATCATTCCATTCTATAGATTGGCATGTTAACAATCATAGTGCTTACCAAATCTGAGAGCCCTCTGTGATTTAATAAATCTTTGGAGATAGGAAACAATGAGACGCTTTCAAGTTTTATGTGCTTTAAATTAGTTAATTGTTGTTAAACCTTGATATAATGTTTCATTAAGAAGTGTTTTTAGTTGTTTTACTTATTTACTTGTTTCACACTTATAGGTGATAACAATGTTTGTGTGATTCGTGGTAGAAGATCTATTTGTCTTGGTGGTAAGCATAACACTGATGATGTTCTTTATGTTGAAAGCTTAAAGCATAATCTGTTTAGTATTGGACAAATGGTGGACAAGGGTTATGATCTTTAATTCAAAGATGGAAGATGCAGGATATATGGAAGCTCTGGAAATGTGATTGCTCCAGGTAAACAGACAAAAGGTAATATTTTTCACCTAAATGCAGCTAGTGAAAGTTGTTTAATTGCTCAAGTATATGAAAGATTGCTATGGGATAGAAGGCTATGTCATGTGAATTTTGATAACATAATCAAATAATTTTCACTCATGCAGTAAGAGATCTACCTAATATGGTAAAGCTTGCTAGTACAATTTGCAAGGAGTGTCAGATGGGAAAATAGACTAAGTTTCTTTTTGGAGAAAACAACACAATTCAAATGGATTACTGGAGTTGATACATATTGATCTATGTGGTCCCTCTAGAGTCAGAAGTATCCATGGTGAAAGGTACTTTATGCTGATTATTGATGATTATTCTAGAATGATATAGGTTGCTTTCTTAAGAGAAAAATGTGAAGCATTAGAAAAGTTCAAAAGTTTCAAAGCTATGGTAGAGAATGAAAAGGGTATAAAAATCAAATGCTTAAGGTTAGACGGAGGTGGTGAGTTCACCTCCAAGGAGTTTAATTCTTTATGTGAAGAGCATGGAATTAGAAGATAGTTTTCTACTCCCCAAACCCCTCAACAGAATGGTGTTGCAGAGAGGAAGAACAAAACAATTCTAGATGCTACTAGAATAATGATGATTGAAGGAAATTTGCCTCACATCTATTGGAGTGAAGTTGTAAGAACTTTTGTGTACACTTTGAATTGGGTAAATGTAAATGGTAATTCTGGTAAGACTCCTTTTGAATTATGGTTTGGTTATAAGCCTACTGTTAAATACTTTAAGATCTTTAGAAGGAAATGCTACAACAAGAGAGATGATGATATAGGCAAGTTTGATTCAAGAAGTGATGAAGGAATCTTTCTAGGATACTATACTAGGATTAAGCCCTACTGGTGCTATAACAGAAGACTGGGAAAAATGGTTGAGAGTAAAAATGTTAGAGTTGATAAGGATTTTGCTAAATCATCCAGATATTGTGGATATGATTCAGATGAAAACAATACAAACAAAGGGAAAAATGTTCAGACATAGAATCAACTTCAAATTGTGTCATATGTTCCCTATGTTCCATGTGTTTCGATAAACCAAGGTAGTCAGGAAGAAAAGATAAGTGCAAGTGCAGAAGAAAGATTAGAAGAATCAGAAGTTCTTGAGAAACCTAAAACTCCTAGGTTTGTAAAGCTAAATCACTTTGAAAATAAAATTATAGGAGATAAAAATAAAGGTGTGTAAACTAAAAGAAAGATTGCAGAAGAGTATTTTCTGATGTCCAAGATTGAACCTAAATATGTCAATGAAGCTTGCAATGATGAACATTGGATGGAAGCTATGAAGGAAGAATTAATGCAGATTGAAAAGAATAATACATGGGTACTTGTTCCTAGACCTAAAGACAAAAATATGATTGGTACTAAATGGGTCTTTCAGAATAACCTAAATGAACAAGGTGAAGTGGTCCAAAATAAATCAAGATTGGTATGTAAAGGGTATTCACAAATGGAAGGTATTGATTTTGAAGAAACCTTTGCCCCTGCTGGTAGACTTGAAGTTGTAAGGTTATTTCTTGCTTATGTTGGATATAAGAACTACAAACTCTATCAAATGTATATAAAGTATTATTTTCTGAATGGTGAGCTAGAAGAAGAGGTTTACACTAAGAAGCCAGATGGATTTCAACTGAATGACAAGGAAAACATGGTCTATCAATTGAAGAAATATCTATATGGACTCAAGCAAACCCCTATAGCATGGTATGCTAGTCTGGAAAAATATTTATTGAAGTTTGGATTCAATAAAGGTATTGCTGACAACAACTTATATTTCAAGTTGGATCTTAACAAAGAGTTAATTATTGAGGTCTTTGTTAATGACATTATTTTGGGAGGAGATGATAATCTATGTATGAAGTTTGCTGATGAAATGAAGAATGAATTTGAGATGAATATGATTGGAGAGATGAAGTTCTTTCTGGGATTGCAAGTTACTTAGTTAGACAAGGGGATCTTCATATCTCAGTCCAAATATGTGAGAGAGCTGCTAAAGAAATTTTGTATGGATGAATCAAAACCTATTGGTACTCCCATGGTAATTGGATGGAAATTAACATAGAATGATGATTCTCCTAAGGAAAATCAAACAAGGTACAAATCAATGATTGGTGGATTGCTCTACTTAACTCAGACTAGACTAGACATTATGAATGTTGTGTGTATGGTTGCTAGATTTCAGGCTAATCCAAAATAATCCCATGTGACTGTTGTTAAGAGAATTTTTAGATATCTGAAAGGAACAATTGATTTTGGGCTTTTGTATCCTAAGGATGATGATATTACTCTGAATGCATATAAGTATGCAAATTGGGAAGGAGATGTAGATGATAGGAATAGTACTAGTGGTGGTTCCTTCTTCTTCAGGAAGAAGCTAGTGTCTTGGTTAAGAAAAAAGTATAATTCCAGTTCTTTATCTACTGCTGAGGCAAAGTATATTGCTGCTGTAAACAACTGTACTCAAGTGATGTGGATGAAATAGATGCTGAAAGATATCAGGGTAGTATATGATGAACCTATTTCCATATATTGTGACAACTCAAGTGTACTAAACATATCAAAGAATGTGGTGTTACACTCTAAGACCAAGCATATATCAATCCAATTCCACTTTCTAAGGGAGAAAGTGAGTTAGAAAGAAGTCAGAATAGAGTATGTGCCTACCAAAGAGTAGATTGTAGATATTTTCACTAAGTTGCTGCCAAAGGATACTTTTTGAGTATCTCAGAGGGATGCTAGGGGTGATTACC